>JAQMCX010000034.1:6559245-6573073 GCA_029814765.1 Acanthurus leucopareius
TTAATTTCGATTAATTAATTACAGACCCTATAATTAACGCGATTAAAAATTTTAATCGAGTCCCACCACTAGTTTTACAATAAAAGGACTGAATTCGGACCTGACACAGTTTTTACAGTAATATCTTTGTCTGTGATCTCATTTGAGCACTTTTAGATTGTCAATGAATTATGAATGCTACAAGTGATTGTTTGAAAAGATGCCATGATCAGTTAATTTGTAATAAGTTCTCTATTTTCCCTCTGGCTATTTGTTGTATGCTTATACAATACAATACAATACAACTTTATTTGTATAGCACATTTAAAAAGAACCACAGGTGTAGCCAAAGTGCTGCACAGTAAAAACATATAGATATCAACATATCAACTTATCAACATACATCGCAAATAACTTTTGTGTTGATGTGTTACAGTAGGCTGGCTAAAGCTATTTGGAATATTAGTAGTCACAGAAATCAGGCTGTGAAGGTTTAAGGGTTACTTTTGTTATCAACGAGTGTTGATAAGTTTGCCACTTTGACTGCTGTCTGTTGTAGCCAATCGAAGGCTGGTTTAGAAGGAAATTACATGGTAACATCAAAATTGTTTTCTTTGCAATTTTCTGGAGTGGTTGTTTGTGTCTGTGCATCCTTGATCCTTTTTAGAGGAAACTTGGAAGTCAATGCTCTACTTGGACATGGTTATTGATTGAAAATCTTGAGTATTTGTGTGATAAGGAAATATTGGTGTGATAAGCACCTCTCTCTCAGGATGGTGAACTCTCTCTGACCTGCTGAACTTGTCAACAGTCTCTCAAATTATGAATAATCACAGTAAGCCACCAACAGCCATGCTAACGATTCCATTAGCATGTCTTACTGGGCACTCATATGACTCCACAGCAGGGGCTGAAGGGTAAGCAGACGTCCTGCAAATGCAGTTTGAAGAATTAACGCTCCCATTGATTTACATTGACTTCTCCAGCACAGACCACATAGGCCAATTGACTCTCAATGACTTTGTTCATTAGACGAAATGGCTGCTCATTTACTCTTTAAGTGCATCCTCACTAAGCCTAAATTAAGCAAACCTGATTGTGTCAACACAAGTGACTTTCAGCTGATAAGATTATATCCTTCTGCTGCTGACAGTTTGGTAGAAGTGAACAGCCATTCCAAGTCCCTGATCAGAGGGCATAGAGTCCATTGTTAAATTTGAAACATAAAGATATAAGAACCTTTTTTCTGTGAAAAATGGTTTAAAAGCTTCGTAAATGAGTAGTTGATGCATCACATTAAATTGTGCTTTTCTAATCTTTTAACTATTGAAAGCTGTTTACACACTACAATTCAGGAATCACAGATAAAACAGCCAACAGCAGTAATTTGAGGTTTAATAGCTTGTACGATGCTTTGTTTTCAGAATAAAGGAGATCAAAGTTGAACAATGGACCCTCTGATCTGTAGGCAACCTGCTCTTCATTCTCCAAAGCTATAGCCACCCGATTTGATCACCATCTTCAAGACTAAAGTTATGAAGAATGTAGTACCATTGTGAGCTGTGTTAGAAAAAACTATTTTTCTTGCTTAAGTTCAAATTTAATGATACAAAAACACAAGATTTAAACTAACTGATGTACTTAGTAAAATTTGATTAATACTTTTCACAAGAAGTTACACATCATTCCTCAAGTAAAGGTTAATGGGGTTGATTTTAATTTATATTTGATTTTGTGTTGATTTTTTAATACAATGTTGTATTAAACTCTTATTTATCGGGGTTTATGTTACACAATGCATTTCAACAGGGGTACGTAAAAAACACTGCAATAAAGAAAAAAACCCTTTCAAAGGAGACCACATTTTATTCCCTTTTTCTTTCTCATTCATTTCTGTGGTTGTGTCTGCTTCTTTCAACCCTCACCTCTCCTATGTCAGCCGACTGATTATGGCAACAAAGTGCTTTGATAGAAAAAGTGTTGCCTGTAATTCGGACTACAACACTAGCTATTACAGTGATTTACTTTGGACCGTGTTCGTGCCAGAAGATCTAATTGAAAGCAAGTGAGTTCCAAACCTCTTTCAGCACTGTGTTGTAAATTCACCACAATGGTCACAACTTGAGATGAAAATGGCCTTGGCTGTGTTAAGTTTTGTTTCCACTGGGTGATGGTGAACAATGGAGGTAAGCAGATGCTCTCTAGAATGAGTAGCAAAGGCAAAGTTCAGAAATGTTCTTTCACGTCGTTCAGGGCTGGACCAGCAGGGATAGGATAGCTGGACATAAAGGTGTCAGCCACAATTTACTATGACAATTTGGCCATTAAACCTAAACTATTATTACCAAGAACTTACAACAAGTACTACAGTTTAGCATTTGTGGATCCAATAATAACAAGTAGCACAGTAATAAACAAGGACCAAGGACAATGGCACAATGTTAAAGAAGTCAACATGAAGTAGCGGGAAGCTGAGTGTAAATCAGAACGGCATCAGCAAGAGAAACAAAGTGTGAAAGAGGTCAAAGCACATTATCCAGTAAAGCTGCCATTAGCCCCTGAAACACTGACAAGGAATTGTTGTTAAAAATACATGCAGTCAAAATGTTTCATGTTATTATTTGGACTGACCACACTTTAGAATATTTGTCATCTATCCATGCATTTATATGCTTTAGTAACCAGTTTCATCAAAGAAACCGGGACTCGTAGGTAGTCAATAACCTGGTTACTATGATTCTGTGTATACATGTAGCAGTTAAGTGACCAGATTCCCTCTCTACGTCTGACCTTATTCTGGTAGCATGGCATACTGATTTAAACAGTATTAGTAAGCCCTGACTTATTTTTGGGCTGTATGTGTCATAGGTGTGCGCTCATTAAGAACACAGTGAGTACAGACAGAGAGGGTAGAGCTTTTCCTCAAAAGCCCAATCTCATTTCACAGCAATCAGTTTTCTTGTTTGCATGACATTCAAGAATTTAGCTTGATAGAGATAGAAAATTATAACCTCATTACTTGTACACACGGAATGTAATTTCTTTTTGAGGTCTCTCATTCAAAACAAAGAAAAAAAACTTAAAGGAGTGGCAAGCAATATATTTTTGTTTATATAAGTGTTACAAAGCTCTGTATTCCTACAGCAGTTACTCATACAAGCGTGATCGGTTTATAACACAGGTCTCTCAGTCACTCCACTCTGCGGTAAGCAGAGGAGCAACTTTTCTGGTATCCCACAACCCTTCATCCAATCAGGAGAGAGAAATCTACAAAGAACCTTATCTCTGACTCTGCAGTCAATGTGGTTGCCTATCCATGTTGGCCTATTTCCACTGTTCCACTGGAGGTCTATACTGGTTCAGTGCCCTGAAACTGAACTGATCAGTATGAACTCTGTTTCACCCTCTGCCTGATCATCTGCCAGGGCCATCAACTCTCTGCTTTGCTTTCCTGCCTCCATGGATTCCAGATCTTACTTCTATTTTCCCTCTCTTCTGACAATTTATTGATTCTGTAAGGATAAGAGAATGACTGACTGTGAGTCAGGACCACCTGACCTCTATGTGTACAGAGTAAATACATTAACTGTCATCAGCAAGCCTGTTGTTTTCACATAAAATACAGAGAAGGAGAACTCCTCTTTATCTCATCACTTCCAAACAAGTCACACAGATCACTGATAACTTAACTGTTTTATTTATCCCATGTGTATCAATTAATTAATTGAAATGGAGATGTGATTTCAGATAAATATGAGTAAACATGTTTGTTCATTATGTAGATGTTTTTTTTATACAGCCTGTTTTCTTAAACTCAGTTTCATCAGGTTCTTTGAAACTTGGTATGAATATTCTTCCTGCAAGACTTGTTTTCTATCTGAAGGTGAGATGATAAAATTGATATCAGTCTAATTGCTGTGTTAAGTTCAGAGCTAGAGTCAGGTTGGGTTAGCCTATCTTAGCATCAAGACAGGCAGCAGGGGCAAATAGCTAGCTTTACTCTGTCCAAAGTGAAAAATACTTTAAAAACACTATACCAACAGCTTCAAAGCTCTTAAATTAGCTTTTTTTTTTAGCTTCATCCTGTTTGTTTAATCTCAACACAGAAAAAAGTGTATCTACTGGAACTAACTCTTGGTAAACATCAGCCAACACAGTGATTTTGTCTTACCTAAACCAAAAAAACTTGTATTCACTGACCACACTGTGCAACCTGCACTATTGTTGCAACAGAAGTGCCAGTGAGAGGATTATCAAGTTTGTGAAGAAAGAATTCCAGCATGTCACGTCCATCTTCTTTACATTTCATCTTTATGACCCAAAAATAGATGCAACAGAACTTTCTTATGTAATGTTTGCTACCAAAAAAAGATGATCTCATCCATTGCAGATAACCTGCTTGACCTCAAAAACAGCAATTGTTGTCAAAAAATTAAGAATCTGTGAGTATATTATTTGACATGTTACAGTTTAAACCTCTCATTTAAATAAAGTGACAAAAACAAAGATACACCGCAAAACAGTTTTATTAAATAAAAGGTCCAGACAATATAACATAAGTCACTTAAATAAATTGGATTAAGATACAAAAGTTATATGAACAGACTCTACATTACATATGTACATGATACTATGGATATACCTCTGAGCTGATTAGTGTTGTGTGTCTGTGTATAGTGCCTCTCGTTTAGTTTGTTTACATTTTTAAAAAAATATATTTGTACAAATTCAATGTATAAACATCATAATATAATACGTAAAATACGCTTATAAGTCATCTATTTATGTACAATTTCTAGCAAGTTACAGAACTTTCACTGACACAAGTTCATGCGTAAATGCAGCCTTTGAAATGTTTCCAAGAGCACCTGAATACTTCAAAAACCTCCCCAAGTACCTTGATGATACTGCAGTTCCCCTGTGGATTTGGAGTTAAAACAAAGATAATTTGAGACTTTTAGGAAACCTCACATTTCACTCATACATTTCTTTTAGGACACAAATTTCCTGTTTCAGCTTAATTTTGTACATAACTAGTAAACTTGGTTGGCAAATTGTCCACAGGATAGACAGTAGGTCCGGTTTTCATTGTAGGTGGCCCGTTTAAAAGAGTCCAGTGACACTTAGTGACTACTTCCACTAGGAAGATCTTCAACAGGACCTTAGCAAACTCCTTCCCCACACACATCCTTGAGCCCCCTCCAAATGGAATGTACTGGAACCTGGAGGAGTCGGTTGAGGGTTTGGTCATAAAGCGCTGCGGCTGGAAGTCTTCCTTGTTAGGAAAGATCTCTGCCACATCATGGGTGTCACAGATGCTGTAGATGACGTTCCAGCCTTTAGGAATTTGGTAACCCTAAAATGGTGAGGAATATAGCCAGTAAGTATACAAGTTGATACAAGTTGGCTCCAAATTGTGTCTCTACAAGCTCCCATCTCAGCTGTATTTTGTTCATAGAGAACTATTAACTTACATTGAGTTCAAAGGTTTTTAGGGCCACTCTGAAGCCTCCAGGAACAGGGGGGTTGATCCTCAGAGTCTCTTTAATGACACAGCCAGTGTATTTCAACTGCTCCAAGGACTCAATGTTCAAACTCTGGAGGTCCATACCCACTTCCTCCTAAAGATACAAGTAGGCACGTGAGAAGGGGCAGAGGGTGGCATTTACCAAAAATAAATGGGAAAGTGCTAATTGTTAACTTTTCTCTGACTGATTTCAAAAGAGTGATTTTGTACTGAGGTAATAATTTAAATCAGCTAGTTAGCTTGTTAGCCCTGCTGGCCCACCAAGCTTAGACAATTTTAGTTATCCAGTCACTCAAGACAGATACCAAAGCAATAACACAGCTGTTGTGAAGATACATGAATTATCTCAATGACAAATGATGAAACTTTGTTTGTGCAGGTTGAAAACCATCTAAAGCTAGAAGGAGACTTTGTATTTGAGACCCATTTTGGTCAACTAATGTTTGCAACCATTGCTGTCAACAATGGCCGAATCCTGCTCATGCTTAACGATGAAAGCAAGACGAAGTTACAATAAAACCTTAAAATAACAGCTAAAAATTCATTTTGAAGTTACACTGACCTGTTATAAAGGTGAAAGATGCAACAATAGATTGTATTGGCACAGACAAGTTTTGTTTGTAGTTATACATCATGTTGCTTAAAACATGATTGTTCATTGCTGTAATTTTTCACTGAAGTGATCTCAAGAAATGAATTTGAGGCTACACTGGGGTAATGTTGAATTTTCAGTATAAAAACTGAACTGCAGCAGCAACTTTTAATTCGTTGGAACAACCACTTAAGAAATCAAGTTGAACAGTGTAAATTACTTTGTCCATCAGTTCCTGTCTCAGTCTATCAACAACTTCAGGGTTCAGGCCCAGGAACATGACCAGAGAGGTGGCTGTGCTGGCTGTGGTTTCATGGCCTCCAAACAACAACTCTGTAGCGGACTCCTTAATGGCCTTAAAACAAAAACAAACAAACAAAAACAACACTTAGGACATTTTGCTTGTTTATTCATACATTTAACAATGTAGATTTAATTATGATCATGTCAATACCTGCATGCTGAAGGGTTCCCCGTTCTTCTTGCTGCTGTTTATAAGTTGCTGCAGTGCATCTCTGTGTTTGGATTCCTTGTCGGACTCCTTGACCTTCTTCTTGATGTTCTCCTCTATCTTGGAGTGGATGAAGTTCCTTGCCTTCAGACCCTGGAGGACAGGAAATGGATTGATTGAAGGGGATGGAATTGTTTAGAGAGTAACAAATAAAGGGCAGAATAAAATGCAGTGTAGAAAGCTATTAGACTTTGGCAGAGGTTTAAAAAAAGACATGGTAAATTTATATGTGATTCATCACCCATTGCACTTTTCTGCTTGCCTCATGTCATGCGCTTGTTTTGACAAGGACGTCACATAAGTTTTTTAAAGTTTTAGCTTATTAACTACAATCTATTTCATTACAGGCAGCCACTGGTTTCCATTCATTTTGTTACAGTATGAAAATCTAGAGTATCTTCAGTATCTTATGTCCTTTTCGGCTGTTGATATCTGCTTGCTTTTAAAAATGATTGGCTATGATGTCACGTGCAAACTGCCAGCTACAGCCACATTTAATGCTTTAAATTAAAGAGCATAGCTATTTTTAAGTGTTTCTCTCGTACCCTGTACAATCCACTGAAAGGCACATCAATGGGCAAAGAAAACAGATTCTTGATCATTTCTTCAAAAGCTTCCACCAGCTGCTGCTCATCAGTCTTAATCTGCTCTGGCTCAAAGCCTAGGAGGATCCTCATGGATATGCGGAACATCAGCCGCTTCATCTCTGGATAGACTAGCACACAGGAGTCCTTGGCCAGCCATTCCTTGACTGCAGTTCGCACCTCCTCTTGTATGACAGGGATGTAAAACTCAAGAGCTTCCCTGGAAAAGGCCCGCATGATGGCCTAAAAATTGACAGAAAGGAGAGATTTTTAAATGCTGATTTTTACTAATGGCTAACAGTCTGCTAGTACATTAACAATAATCCAACCTGTTTCGAGCAAAAATCACCTACTACTGCTACTTTTTTAAAAAAAAATCAATGTGTGTGTGTTTTTGTTTTTTTTTACATTTGATTGCATTACACTGAAAAAACTAAATTCCTGAAAACCTTAAAAAAATTGATTTCTATGGAAACAGGTTGAAGTAATCTTACCACTCAAGCAGGTTTTTGTTTGTTTGTTTAAAGTAAGTAAGGTTTGAATAATGTTATGATTTTAAGTTACTTGATTTATTTGCTCAGTGGGAATAATTATCAGACACAGCACTAATAAAATTATTATTCGTTGACTATATTTAAAAAATTGCAGAAATTATGAACATTTTTGGCTCCCTTTAATAGATTAAGCAAACTGGAGACATTCCAGGATGTTTTCAATTAATTTTACTGATAAATATGCAGTAAATAAAAGTTCAATTGAACTAACTTACCTTTTTTTTGGTTTTGTGTTGGGCTCCGTGCATGTTGGACAGTGTATCCGAGCCTAGAATGGTGCGAACAGAAGCGGGCCATTGCACAGACACGAGTCTGTGCTCCCCCAGCAGAATATGCCTGACATTTTCAGCTCCGGTCACGCGCACAGTAGGGTTCCCAAAGAGGTGTGTGCGGTAAATGTAACCGTACTTCTGCCGTTTCATCCGCAGAAACTTTCTCCTCTGCAAAGACAACAACCCATACAAACCATTACAAAAATGATACAGATGTGTAGCTCATACAGATGCCAGCACACAGCCCTTCACAATTAAAATATATACATATTTTTACGATTTACAACTAAAAATTAACAAAAAATCGTAGGCTGTATATCCTAATACGTTCAAAAAATAGAATCCGACGCAATATAACTACAAAATTGCAAATTATCTCCAAATAAGCCGCCTTTAAAATAAAATTCAAGTAAACTTGGATATTTACTCATTTAATACAGTCTTTAACCCTGCAGCGGCAATAATGAAGAGCTTAAGTTGAAAGAAGTGCCATTTCTTTGCTAGGATGAAAACAGCAATAAAACTGAAAAACATGAGGAAGGTTAAAATCACATTACTAATGCACCCGAAGCACCATTATCCATGTTTAGATTATAGGCATAAAGTGTTTCCGTGTGAGGTCAGCAGCTCTTATGCGTTTACCTGGAGGATGAGCTGCAGCGTCTCTCCGATGAAAGGTAAGCCCATGGATCCCGGGGGCAGCGGGCTGGAACAGCTCGGATCTCTATCTCTGATCATGTAAACCTCCCAGAGCTTCACCGCCACCAAAAATAACAGTATAGGAAGCACGATCGTGCATAGGAAGGTGGCTAACAGTGTGCTCAGAGCCATATTGCGGCGCCTCAGTGATAGTCAGCGTCTTGAAAGAGAGAGGTGGTGTAGTTCAGGTAAAACTCTGACAGCGACAGAGACTGCAGGCTGCTCATCCAGCGCTTTTATAGGCTGCCAGGACTATGGGCAGCCTGCTACCTTCTCCTCCCTCAGATAAATTAGTTCACTCAAAGTTCATCTTTAATTGTGAGTGTCGCTCGGCCCCGCCTTCGGCCTGTACTGGCTGATTCGCCTCACCATTTGTTCCAAGGGCCGCATCTTTAATCCCTACCTCCTGTAGCACGCAGACAATCCGCGGCGGATTTCACTGAGAAAAGGTGATGATTCCCTCCGAGACAATAGAAGCGCGTCAAAGCGACGTCTTTGTTGGCGATGAAGCAGCTAGTTTACACACTCATTACCTGGCTTAAGCCCCACTTGAGGAATCAAAATCATGCCTGGAGGGTGGCCTGAATACAAGAGCAGAAAAGCTTTTAAGCAGCATATTTTTTACTGCTTCAGCACGCGGAGAAGAGGTTCCAGGTTAAAGAATGTCTTAATGCCGCTCACTGTTGGTCTCATTGGTGCCATTTTGATTTAATCTTGTTTCTTATTAGTTCATTTTACATACTAGATAGTGTTGCTCGCAATTAAATTTGCCAGCATTTAATGTGGATGTATTTTAATTAGATTTGACTTTGGTTTTTCAAAAGATTTTTCAAATCATTAGTCTGATTTCATTCCTCTTGCCTCCATGATGCATTAGTATGAAGAGTAGAGGTAAACTAAGATTTGAAACCCGCTTAACCTCTGATTCGCTCAGTTTGTTTGTTTCAGCTGTTGTGTCAACCTGATTCCAGGTTGAACCTTTTTCCCAGAGGCAGACTTTAACCTGTCCCCCCCTCGTGCGTGCGTGTGTGTGTGTTATAAAAATGATATCTCTCTTACAGGGTTCAAACTTGGGTCAGCAGAGACAGGCGGAGGGACGTGCGCTCGCATACACACATACACCCACACACACGTGCACGCAAGGTTATCCCCGGGCTACATCGCATGAAAAGTAAACACCGAGCAGGGAAGGCACTCATCAGCCGATTCGCCATAACCCCCCTCTGCATTTGGACTCTTGTTTTTTACGACCTACCGTAACGTCAGGGTGTGTGTGTACATGTTTATGTAGCCTATGTGTGGCAGGGCCAATCGGTCAGTGAAAGTGAGACAGCTAGGCTGCTGCTTTTTCGACGACATATTACATGGATGGATCTGTCTGTTCTGGCTGAGTCTGTGTGTTTTTAAAAGAGGGCGCCCTGAGGTTAACCCTAGCAGCAAGCCACACTATTACTGTTACAGCAACTAAAGCTTGGACATAAGTTGATCTCCCATCATGTCTTGGATGTGAAATTTCATGCATTTTCTTTGATTGTCTCCTGATTACAAGCACTGCTGAAGTTACAACTCGGAGTATTTACTATCTCCATGTATTTTATAGGATATAGCCCGGTGTTTTTAGCACATTGTGTGAAGTACATACTCTCCAATTATACATATGGCTCATATTTTTAAAAGCTGATGTCAGTCTACTGTGGACACAGTATGATTTGCGAGGCCAACACAAGCTAACTAAATAAATTAACTGGTAACTTCTCCCTCAGAATTTAATTTCAAGCAGTATAGGGGAAAATATGACCAGTTTAGCCCTTTAGGTGTCTCTGGCGCTTCATTTTTTATTTATTTATTTATTTATTTTTATCTCAAGACAGTTCCGCCTAGTCCCGCATTGAGATGCTGTGATTGGCTAGTAGCACTGCGCTGTGATTGGCTGGTACTCATTACCTCTTCATATCCTTGTGATTGGATGCTAGCTGTAAAAGAAAATCGCGACAGACTATGAGAAGTTTACCTCTTAGAGCAAAATATCCAACATAAGAGGTGCATGGTGATAAAGTTAACAGTTGAAACGAAGTTACATTAGACTGCACTATGTGGAACTAAAAGTTTTATTTTTGACTTAGTTAATGCATTAATTTCATTTTTGTTTTTTGATTTTTGTTTTATTAGTCACATTTTAAGCATTAGCCTACAGTTAAATTAGCAACATTAGTTTGGTGATCCTAGGTTAAGAGTGAGGAGCAACTGAATGTTTTTTTTTTCCTTTTGGGGGAAGACTAATCTAAAAATGCATAGTTCTATTCAAATTAAAGGGACAATCCAAATATGAATTATATGTAAAAAGTATGAATATGTCTAATGTTTGTTTCCTCCAACTTAGCTACCCAGTCCATCACAGTAGAGCAAGGCAACAAAACAGCACCATGAACTAACTATGTCACAGTCCTTCAGCACATCTGATGTTCACTTGTCAGTTACCTCTGACCAAATTCGAGTCACAGTCCTGTTATCAGTTTGATCCACTACAGTACAGACGGTTAAGAAACAATCCAATATTGCACTGATCATCAGCGTTGCATGCAACACATAACAAAATAATACATTGGAGTATGGTTAGTACTTTTTTTGCTGAAATAAATGATGTAACATGTTCGTTTTGCAATTCAAGTAATCACTTATTTAGTTAAAAAAAAATTTAAGCAATACAGTACTTTAAAGAATTTATGTATTTCCCTGTCCCTATTTCTTCACAACAACAAACAAAAAAAAGAAAATCCTGGATGCATTTGCACTGTTTGTTTCCCTCCTGCTTCTTGACCTAGCTGCATACAAGTTGAATGATAATAGGAGAGGACAGCATTTACTTAGAGGAAATACTTACAGTATTTTGAATTTTTGATGGTGAAAGCAAAAAGAACAAGACAGAGACATGCAAATTGTGTCTGAGTAATAAGTGTCTGTCATTTACCTTAATGTACTTCAACCAGTCAACTTTTTTCATTGCGGTTGAATTGTTATAAATTAGAAGAATAATTTCTAATTTGTTACACTATTTTTCTGAGTACAGTGTACAAGTAGTAGGCAGCCACCATACAACAGTCAAGGACCAATTCCAGGTCAAAGCCATTGCTGTGGTCAAGGGCACTGAGGGTAGATTTACGTATATGTATACGTTTTTTGTGGTTTAAAATTATGTGTTGTATGAGCTTGTTAGGCTTTATGCCTTGATCCCTAGAACCCTCTTGCTGGTATTTGTACTTGTAAACAAACATAATTATTAGAGAAGGGATACTGCATCCAGAAGGGACACTGCATCTGCCATACTTGTTATTTGCCTGTAGAGTTACATATTATGGAACATACGTTAAGCTATACTTTGATGGTAGGCATCATGTAACTGGTAGGCGTTTGTAAGACACCAAACACTGAACAACTGACTAAATAGGTGAAGAGGCACTATCTCTCAGAATTTTACAGATTATTCCTTTATGTGTGAATGCAAATACTCAGTGTTGCCCTCAAAAATTAGTTATAAATACACAAATTTTCATAAAGAAATATCAGAAAATTGTGGGAGGTACATTTTGAAAATAATTCTTGTGAGGAACACAAGACACCCCCTACCAAATATCTATACCATGGTTATGCCTAGGACTGTAATAAGTTACTTTTCTCATCAGGTAATACTCAAGCAAAGCAGCCTACTTTATGATCTTTTTTAATTTCTTATGTTGCTTTTAGAAGTTGTTATGTGAAAAAACACGTTTTGAGACAGAGTTAATGAAAGTGTATGTAGTTCATATGCAGGAAATTTCAATTTTCATGGGAATTTCCTTTATAGAAAAGCTCGATCAAAATAAAAGTTAGAGAAAGTATAACTGAACAGCTTACCTTAATGAATGACATTTGAAAAATCTAAATTGTAAAAAAAAAAAAAACTTTCTTATGAAATAATGTATTTTTGGTGTTTGCACAGGAGAAAGAATGACCCAATGGCCTAAGTATTGCTCAAATCTCAACAAAAGTTCTGTTCATAGGTAAAAACTTTAACCTCTGGTAGGGGTGGATTAATTTGCTGAAACTTTGGACCACAGTATATATGATTCTATATCACAGCAACAGTATATATGTAGTCTGTAAATTAAATGAAGAAATGAGAGTGTTTAATATAAAGTTTTTTTGACTAAACAGAATTTTCATTTAATCAAGGGAAGGTTCTGACATCTGAACATGCAGCAACAGAGAAGGTGAAGTCATAAAATATGACCATTTTCATTATATTATTGTAATTGCTCAACAGTATGGAGGCCACTGAAAACTGATTATGAAATAATCCACAATGTTAATAAATCAGTGGCGATCTCAGGCTGTTTAAGGGGCAGGGGCAAAAAAAATTTGAATGCCTGCCAGTGTACAAACACCCTATGGTGGATCATGTATGATGTTATACTCTCCATTCTTGATAAAGATTACTTGTATAATAAGAAGGGAGTCACGCTTAAAGTACACTACACTTCTATGAAAAACAACATAAGACAATTGCTTGATGTCCTGAATGAGTCTGTAGGTTAGCATATAAGCAGCTAAGCAAAGCACATGTAAAGTTGGCCAGCTCCTTCGCTAAGAATCTAACCTAAACATGTGATCTAGCTATCTGTAAAAGCACTTGCAAGGTACAATTATGAATACTTAGTGATGTACCACTCGTAAAATTCTCTCTTACTTACCTCACACACTATAATAGATTGTCAGTCAGTATTAAACCCTTTCTAACATCTGAACATTCAAGAGGGGGTAAGGCCAAACTTCAAAGGATGGAATATGTGTTTTTTTTCATTTTAAAAATGAGAATGATTATTTGAAACTTTCCGTCATTACTTGCAACAACTGTCTTATTTTTCACTTTCAAATACAGCAACCTTACATAATTTACAGGAAGAGTGCAGATGAGATTACATTAAAAAACTAGATAGTACATTAACATCAACAACAACAATAACAATGATACAAGGATACAAGGAAGTTTATTGGTTATTATACAACAAGTTGTATAATGAAATTAAAATGTGGTTCCCTCTTGATTGATTAATTGATTGTATAAAAAAGATAA
>JAQMCX010000034.1:6573173-6589265 GCA_029814765.1 Acanthurus leucopareius
GATAAAACAGTCTGAGTTGAACTGATGGATGGACTTACCCAGTAGCTCATTGAACTGAATATTTGATTCACTGATTACACTACAGTGTGTAATAGAGTTGTTTTGAATTGGTTAGATTGAACAGTGCTATTGTTTTTTTGTTTGTTTTTTTGTTTTTTTTGGATTTACCTGCCTTTGGGTTGTTGAGTTCCATTAAGAGAACTGGTTAATATTTTGAGTTCAGAAAAATCAAAGGAATCACCTGTTAAAATAGAGGCACTATAAATAGGAGTCATAAAACTATAAAGAACTACTAAATATTGGAAAATAAAACTTAACAAGTGCCTGAATACCAACAGCCAACTAAAATAGCATTTCAAAAACAAAAAGAAAAACCTAAAATTAATAAAATGTAAATAAATAATTATACTTACCTGACGGGTGTATTCCTAAAAAAAAAAAAGTGTGCAAAGGTAAAAGGTTTTTTTTTTGGTTTAATGACACATGATGTGGAGTTTAGTACAATATCTTTAGTGTTTTCTACTCTGAATGTTGTTTAAGATTAAAGAATATGCATTTGGAAAAGACAGATAACTGAAATATAAGAAAATAAATATTTTATTATATTATTGCTGTCCGGTACCCATTTCTCCAGAGCGGTCTAGAACTTCTGATACTCTGGTCCATATTGAGTGTTTATTACATCTTATTTGTGTGTAGAAGGGCTACAGAAGACTCACTTCTGGTTGTTACAGAAACTTAGCGAGCCAGCCAGGAGAAATAGGGCTTTATCGCGAGGCGCTGGTGACGACACGATACAACAACTACAATGGATGTTATCAAGTCCACTAATATTAAGGTTCAGAACTCTCTTATCATTAGTGGGTCCCCAGATGTAGAATCTGACAAAGAATTAGTTGAGCATCTGAAAAAATATGGCTCTACCGCTAGATTTGTTGGCATAGATGCTCCTAATACAAAGTTTCACAAACATGTTATAGTTGAATACACAGACAACACTGCAATACAGTCACTCAAGCCACTGTTGCCAGGCACATTCCCTTGTCAGGGTGAAGAAAGAGGCTGCTACCACCTGAATGCACTAATGGATGTGTATGCTCCTGAGGTAAGTAGTGCCACTACAGAGACCTACCTTGAACAGTTGCAGGTAGTTGCACAAGCAACCGGAAAGATGCTAGAAGAATTCCTTGCAACAGAACTTGCTAAGCTCAACGCAGCCGCCTGTGCTGCTACCAACACTGGAACAGCTGATGAGGCTCCTGCAATGGACTCCACTCAAAAATCGATCAGGCAAGTACATGCTTCAGCCGGCTGTGGTATCCTTCACTCTGAGCCCCAACCTACAACAACTTTGCTGGCCATGGATCATGCTGCAGCAGTTATCTCTTTGCTCATACAACTGCTGCGCCTCCTGCTAACTTAATTCAATTAGCACCTTCTGCTACAGCAACCTTGAAGCTTATCCCAACTCTGAGAGTTGAAAAGTCAATTCCACACATCTCGACTGCATTAAAGAGTTCTCCCAGTATCACAATCAATGATGTCAATCCACCTGACATACAGAGGGTAGTGGTGGAGCACATTGTTAGGAATAGCTGCTGGGGATAGGAGACTTTTCTGCTACTCCTGCGCACAGAAGAAGACATGCAGGCTGCAAAGGCAGGTCGCATGAGACAACACCTTGGGGCCCCCAAGCAACGAGCTGCAACTCACCTTCAGTGCACTTGTACCTGTGAAGAAGAAAAGAGCATAACACCGCAGCAGAATAATCCCACAGTAGACATACTGTGTGACACCCAGAACTTAAAGAAACAAGTGGCTGGGCTTCAGAGTCAGATGGCTGGCCTGAAGACACAGAACCGCCAGACACCCAGACCCCAGATCAGCCCCTCTCAGTTTGATTCCCTTGTCCAGGATCTGAAAAGACAAATATCAGAGTTACAGAGTCAGATGGCAGCCCTAAAGGCCCAGACCTCCCCTTCCCCTGCTCCTGTTGAAACAAATATGCAAGGGGGTCCAGGTGGGTCTGCAGTCTCCAACACCACCAGAGTGCAGCACGGGAAGCCAAGACCCTGTTATTACTTTCGGTGTGGGGAGGACGGGCACATTGCACAAAATTGCATTGAGCCCCCTAATAAAGCCTTAGTTGCAGCAAAGAAGAAGCAGCTACAGGAGAGACAGCTTCAATGGGAAGCCCAAAGCAGCGCCTCCAGTGCACAGCCTTTAAACTAAAGTTGCGGGATTGACAGGAGCTGGAAAGCATCAAAAATGGCCCTTTGGCAAGCAAAGAGCTAGCCTGAACCAAGCCTCTTCTTGCAGTCGGGGACACCTACTGAAAGGGTTGATAGGGACCAGATGTACTGCTAAAGTGTTCATTGCAGGAGAAGAATCGAGCTGTCTATTAGACACAGGGTCACAAGTGACCGCTGTCTCTCAATCATTTCATGAACAGAAGCTGAACTCAGAGACCATTCATTCCATAGATGACTTACTGGAAATAGAAGGTGCTAACGGTCAGACCGTCCCCTACACTGGCTATATCGAGATCATTATGACCTTCCCAAAGAGCTTCCTGGGTGTGGACATTGAGGTACCTACCTCAGCCCTTGTAGTTCCAGACTGTCGTGCCACAGCCCTATCGCCAGTGTTAATAGGCACCGATACGTTAGACGTAATGTACGAGCTATACAGTGAGACGGATGGTGTTCGCCATCAGCCTTCTCCACATGGCTACAGGGCAGTGCTGAAAGTACTTGCTCTCCGACAGAAGCAAGAGACAGATGGCTACCTTGGATCAGTGAGACTGCAAGGGAACTCACCTGAAGTCATCCCAGCAGGACAGAGAGTTATGATTGAGGGAGTAGCCAATGTGCGCAGCACACACACAGAGAAATGGGCAGTGGTAGAGCCTCCGTCCTCGTACGCCCTCCCTGGAGGCATACTTGTCACCTGCGGTCTGCTCACCCTTCCAACCCGAGCACCCTACCGAGTACCTGTCATGTTAACCAACGAAACACAGCATGATATAATGTTACCACCAAGAAGTGTCTTGGCTGAGGTTAAGGACATACCGCAAGGGCTTCCTGGAGTAGGAGAGACAAAGACCAAAAATACTTCAGCTGATCGGCCAGAACCACCACAAGTTCCTCCACCTGCATACAACTTTGCAGATTCCCCGATACCTGCAGAATGGAGAGAGAGAATAGAGCAGAAGTTACGAGCTATGCCGGATGTGTTCTCACAGCACGACTTGAACTATGGAAGGACTGACAAGGTAAAACACCACATTAACCTCCATGACGAGACCCCCTTCAAGCAAAGAGCTCGACCCATTCACCCCCAAGACATCCAGGCCGTCCGCAAACACCTCCAAGAGCTGCTGGACGCAGGCATCATCCGGGAATCTGAGTCTTCTTTCTTCTCTCCTATTGTAGTAGTCCGAAAGAAAAATGGTGACGTACGGCTCTGCATTGATTACCGGAAATTAAACGCCCAGACAGTGAAAGATGGCTATGCCTTACCAAACTTGGAGGAGACCTTCACAGCGCTACATGGATCTCAGTGATTCTCGGTATTGGATCTCAAGTCAAGATACTATCAAATAGAGATGGAAGAAGAAGACAAACCTAAGACTGCCTTTGTGTGCCCATTGGGATTCTGGGAGTTCCAGCGCATGCCTCAAGGGATCACCAATGCCCCAAGTACCTTCCAGAGACTTATGGAGAAGTGCGTAGGCGACATGAATTTAAAGGAGGCTATCCTTTTTTTAGATGACATCGTCATATTCTCAGAGACTCTGGAGGAACACGAGAGAAGATTGTTGCGAGTCCTCAACCATCTCAGGGAGTACGGTCTGAAGCTATCTGTGGACAAGTGCAAGTTATGTCAGACATCTGTGAAGTACTTGGGGCATATTGTGTCCAGGAATGGTGTCGAAACAGATCCTGATAAGATCAGTGCACTAAAGATCTGGCCTAGCCTGAAGAACCTGAAGGAACTGAGATCCTTCTTGGGATTCTCAGAATAGTACCGGCGGTTTATCTAGGGGTACTCCAGGATTGTCAAGCCACTAACTGACTTAACTGTTGGCTACCCTCCTCTGAGAAAGACCAAAAGGCCAAAAGAAAAGAGCGGGAATTATCATGACCCAAAAGAGCGTTTCCGTGACCGCTGGACTCAAGCATGCCAGTGTGCTTTTGACACAGGTATTGACAAGCTGACCACTGCCCCAGTACTGGGTTTTGCCAACCCCACACTACCTTATGTCTTGCACACAGATGCAAGTACCACTGGCTTGGGAGCTGCCCTTTATCAGGAGCAGTGAGGACATATGCGACCTATCGCATTCGCCAGCAGGGGACTGTCTCACAGACAAGCTCGCTACCCAGCACATAAACTAAAGTTCCTAGCTCTTAAGTGGAGCATAACGGAAAAATTCTGTGACTATCTGTATGGGAATCAGTTTGTTGTCATTACTGATAGCAACCATTGACTTATATACTCATCTCAGCCAAGTTGGATGCTACCAGTTACCGATGGCTGTCAGCCCTATCCACATTCTCTTTCACACTACAGTACTGTGCAGGGAAACAAAACCTGGATGCTGACGGTCTGTCCAGATGTCCTCATGGGGAGCTGATGGATGATCCTGTGTCGCAAAAAGAACAAGAATGGGTTCACCAATTTATTTCATGTCATTCTCTTGACAGTGAGAAGCTCATCCAAATGCTTCGCTGAAATCATCCTTTAGAGAAACCAACACTGACCACTCCAAAATACTTGACTGCTGAATAGAACACTGTCCTCAGGTAGGAGTTGCTTATAGCACTGTCTCTGACACAGCATTCATGTAGTGCCAACATGTAATGAAAGGGCATGTTCTTGGATTAACAACTGAAGGGCTAAACAAAGCAATCAAAAAGCCTAACTGGCAGAGAAGCACAAAGACATTTTGTAATAATTTATCTGATGACATTCATACTTGCTGGAGGACAAGCCCTTTTAACTTAATGAACCTGTGACATTTTATTCTAGTACCACCATCAGGATAAACGTCAATGCAAGAGTTCAATGACAGAGTGCCAAAATTTGGCATCATTTCATTTTGTTCATGTGTCACTCTAAAAACAAAATTTAAACTCTTAGATATAAAACATTTGAAAAAACTAACACAAATCTAAAACAAAACAAAAATGATCTAACAAGCATATTAAAGCTAAAGTTACCATCAAATAATACTAAGTGTACAAAGAAACAATTAATTTAATTTTCCCTCAACCTCCAATCAACTGGTTAAAAAAAGGAGAAAAGCTTTATCTTATTTTTCTCTGTCTCCAGTGAGCTGTTGTAGCATTAAGTCGTAATTAATGACCTTGACCTAGTCCTACTTAAATGTAGGTACAGAGGAGGACAACCAGACAATGTTGGACAGGTAAGTAAAAATTGGCATTTATGAGGAAACAAGAAATAGATTACATAGTAAGAAATTTTGTAAATACCAGGTTTAAAGTTTCACCTTCTTTTTTTACTTACTAACTATAGGTCAAAGGGAAGATATAAAACTTTGTATTTCTTTCTTCTATCAATTTAATTCTAAATATGTGCTAATAATTGATTTAGTTTTATTTTTGACTTATTTTATATTCTTTGATTGGCGTCCCAGTGTCTTTAGGGCTCCATGCACATGATGTTAGGATGAAGTTAACCAGTGGTGGAGAAAGTACTAATCCTTTCTCAAGCAAGTAGATGCACTAGTAGTTTAATTAAGCATACATGACCAACTATTATGTATCAAAAGTATTTCTTCCAAGGGTTTATTAATGTTGCGGAAAAGTTAGGGGTTGGCTGGGTGGATATCCAAATAATTTAAATACTTTTTGGAAGGCTTATTTTTTACAGGAATGCATCCCATTTATGACCCTGTATATGTTGTACAGCCATGAGTTAATTAGATTGTGAAAATCCAGTACCCCTGAAATATAATGGACTAACTGTATAGATAGAATCTAAATAACTCACCTACCAGTAAAATAAAACTGAACTTAAAAGACAATAAGCCCCCTGAGTAAATTTGTATAACTTCCTCTGTTGTGGAGCTCAGAGAGCTTGTCTCTGTTCCAGAACTGTTGCAGCTAATAGAGTGATGATGAAATTACTCAGAGATCTGATAACATGTTTACTGTTATCTTGACTTGTACCCGCACAGACAAAACACACAGTTCAATAAAATGCTCACAAACACACACACACACACACACAGTGGAAAAGAGTGGGCAGTCAGTGCCATTGCGCGTGTTTCAGTCTCTCCTCCCTCTGCTTACTTGCTGGCTGACCTGCTTGTGACCCTGACATCTCGGTGAACTCAACCAAACCAAGTTCACTGGTTCTAAAACAGAGAGAGGGAGAGAGACTGAGGGAGAGAGACTGAGGGAGAGAGACTGAGGGAGAGAGAATGAGGGAGAGAGAATGAGAGAGAGAGAGAGAGAGAGAGAGAGAGAGAGAGAGAGAGAGAACAAGGGAGAAAGTAGAGGAAAGAGAAAACAATAATTTGAATACAAAAGAAAACAGAGCACAGAGACAAAAGAGAGGGAATGAGAGCATAAGTTAAGAGCCAGAAAACAGTGGATGTCTGTTAAAATATTACAACCAAGTAACTGTGGAATAATTTACTGATATTACCATCAGAACTCACAGATTCTGCAGTTCCTCTCAACTCTAAATAGCATTTAAGCAATTTTCGGGTCATTGCTGTTTTTTTTATTTTGGTCTGCAACTTAATTTTCAAGATTCACTCTCACAACTCATTGTGTTGTTTTTTCGGCCACAGCAGGCAGTTGTTGTCAGTGAAGAACTGTGAAAATCCACTGTAAACAAGCTGCCTAGCGCCAAACAGCTGACAGACACAGTAAGAGACTAGCTGGTGTATTTAGTTGCTACAGAGCCAGATATTCTTTAGGAATTGCTAAAGACCAAACAACAGATAAACAAGAGGAAACATTGGTGTCCCATTCATCAAGCAAAAATAAGTGTATGTTTTGTTACTCTTATTTCTGTTTTGTTCTGTTATACTACTCCTATCTATTATATTGGGTAATAATATGTTTAGTATTGTGTTTACAATGCAGTTTAACTGATATTGTTAATGATTAATACATTAAAACACAGTCTATTTTTTCTTTATTCTCTGATGTCTCTGTCACTGTTGACACTCTGTGGGTCTCTTAAGAGAAAGTGAAAATCAGTGAAATACCTGGCTGCACAACAAAGTAATAAGTTAGACCAACCCTCCATAATTTGATGAGAGTCAGAGGTAGCTGTTACATTTTAGCTGAATTATTGAAATAAATCACTCACAGATACAGGATGAATTCCTCTTCAAACATTATTCCATGATCATCACTAATTCTGCCACACATGTTCTCTAGCTGTCTAGTTGTATCATAGTTTGAGTTTAGAGTTTTACTCATGTTTTGATAAGTTTCCCTTCTTTTGTAATTACATGCCCCACCCTGATGTGGTTCACCTGTGTTGATTGGCCCACCTGTGTCTCATTACTCGCTGGATATGTCTGTTTCCCCTTTGTTGGTTCCTCTTTTGTTCACTGGCTCTGTCTTCGCTCTACAACTTGGTTCTGTGGCCTTGTCTCCATCCTGCCTGTTTGCCATATGCTTCCCTGTTTGTTATGTTAGGTTTAGAGGTTAGTTTCATTTTTTGTATTTTCTTTGCTTTTGTATTTTGTTAGTTTTGTCCTTTGCTCCTGTATTTTTTGTTTTATTTTTAGCTTCTTTTTTTTTTTAAATAAAGCTAAATTTCAGTTAGTTACTCTTTGAGTTAAAGTGTTCTCGCTTTGGGGTCTTTCAGTTTTAATCCTGGCACTTGCATTACTTTTATGACAGATAGCTGCATTCTTAATCTGTAGGTTCCTTACTAAGGTAGGTGCTTTCTGAAATTACTTATTTATTGTTATATAGAGCAGTAGCTTTAATTATCCCCTGTAAATTTCATGATAGAGAGACAGAGAGAGAGACAGAGAGAGAGAGAGATTCTTATTTGTAATAGTATAATAGTGTAATAGACCTGATATTTGTGGATCATGTTTCTAGTGTATTTTGTAATTTCTTTGATATTCTTGTTTCTTTGCATTATGTAAAATTATTTTATTTTCAGGGTAAAGCCTCAACGTTAATTTCTTTGAATAGAATGTGCATAAATTAAGGTGTATATCTCTGTAGCTCATATTGTGCATTTTTCAAAAATTAGGTCTTTTTCAATGCAATATTTTCATCCTGTCCTTTAGTGCCACACAGCTGTTTAGACTAGACTTTTTGGGTATAGCTGTGGCTGTCTTGAGGCAGGTGGGATTACGCTCCTGTGACACGATGTTAAAAGTGTCTAATAACAACCACTAGATGACTGGCACATGCTTTTATTGCACAGCTAGAGATCTTATCAGGCCCAGCAGCTTTACTCATACTCACACTCAGCAGGTTTCTTACATTCTCTGATACTGAACGTTACTGCGTCTCTGGAGGAGGAAATAGATAGGCAGACTAGGAAAGTTCTGTTTTGTTTCATGCTCAAAATTTGACAGTTATGAGCCATGATGTTCCATTAAATGATGCATTGCTGTATATGTTTTGGACTGACAAATTGTACAAGCATTGCTCATGGCAAAAATACGCCTAGCCTTAGGATCCTGTAAAAGATCGAATTTTGTCTTCTTTACCTATCAGTTTTCCTCACTGACTTTTAATTCTGACCAGAGGGGTGTGGATATCATGTTAACTGTTATTTGTGAAATGAGACAGGTTGACTGTTGTAATCTTGTTGTAGATGCTATACATTGTATGTTGTTGTTTACCTGCAAAAATAAAACATGACATTTTCACTCACAAGTGTGTTACTATCATATCAGTGTTGGGTAAAGGTATCAATAAAGTTAAATTAAAAAAAAGATCCCTTTTTCATTTTTTTTCCTGAGACACTTGATAAATTACTTATATAAAACTAGCCTGATGTTTGAACTTAAGCAAAGAATTATATGCTTAGAGTTAAAACTAATCCTTTATGTTGTAGCTGTAGAGAGATAGAGGACATACTTTTGCAGGAGAAACGTTGGCTTTAAAGAATAATAGTGGAAGAGTTTAAGAACAGTAGAACGGAGAGTGCACAATAACCCTTTGAGGAAAACTAACACATTTCTCTGTGTGTGTGTGTGTGTGTGTGTTGGCTGGGTGGCTGCTGTCCAGTGATAATAGAGCTCTCCAAATGTCTCTCGCTTCATTACATTTGCGGCGACAGGGATCCTCGCATTCAAACGCTGACCCAGACCAAAGTTCACTTGTTGTTTGCCAGTAAGCTTGTTTGTGGTGGAATACAGCGAGGCTCCAAGGGTGAGATACAAGATGACAGAAAACCTTCAGGAAGTGTGTTTGTCTTTGTGTGAGCATGTGTGAGAGAAAAAGAGGCAGAGAGAGAAAGGGAGGGAGGGGAGCACCAATATCTAGACTGTGACTGGTGGTAAAGTTAAAAAAGAAGCACCATCTCTCTGCACCTTTGTTTTACACTTGATGAAACACCAATGTTATTTAATTCTTTGCTTGGAGGATTCATGATTTCTCAGTAAGTTAAATCAACACTGGAAAAAGAGTGTATTGCAGGAAAATGTGTGCCAGCATTGCTAAACCAAAGTTGGGTATGTCTCTGTAAACACAATAAAGCAGTTAAACCAGCATCACTGAAATTTGTTACTAGGCTTAATTCCTGCTGCAATACATCTTTATGTGTAGATTGTTTGGTCAATTGTGTCTCTCATGGAAAAACTAGCAAAGCTGCAGTCAGTCAGGAAATATCAAGAGCACGAGCAGTTGCTCTGTCCACTAATGCAAGACCTTCAGGGATACAAGGAGCTTTTTATACTAAACGCCTTAAATTTCATGTCAAAAATCTCTGCTTCTGGCTCTAGCAGTCTGTTTGACTTAGTCATCAAGTTGTATTACTTCTTTTCATGAAATCCTTTAAAAGTTACTTTGCGTGCATGTCAGAATATTAAGATTTTTTCAGATACACAGATGCATTTTGTTGTGGATAGCAATGCTGGGCAGTGTAAGCCATGAATTGACCACTCCACTGTCATCCAGTAATTTACAACAAGCAGACATTAATGTTGAATAAACCTTTATTACAGCACAAAAAATAAAAAACAACAAATTTAAGAAAACAACTTTCTAATTGGGGTGTCTTATTGACAACAATGACAAAGGTAAAACAAGGATTCCTTTCCATATTGAAATGCATCCTCTCTCCACATCTGTGAAGGCAAGATAAAAAAAATCCCTCTTGATATTCCAAATAAAATTATCATTGATATTCAAAAATGTAACTGTTAAATGCTTATCTTAAACAGTTGATTTTTAATCTTTAACTTGCTCTTTTGATTGTTTTGAAGCATTAAAAAAAATTGTACTTGAGTTTCATTTTAGGTCTGTATTTGAACCTATTCCATTCCCAGATATTGTCATTTCATATGAGATTATCTGATCAGTTGTATTACTGAATTTACATTTACTTGACAAATAATCATCTCTATTGCAAAGAGAGCTAGGCCTTCATTCCTACATTCAATCATTTGGTTAAAGCCTCGAAGGGACAGAGGCAAATTACGTTTGCTTAATTATTGTCTGTTGTCTTGTTACCTTATTGCCTTGAGTTGAAATAAGCTAGAAAACTAGAAACATGTAACCTCTGCCCAATAACTTTAAATTTTCGCAAATGCTTTCATTCAGCATTAGGGGACTGATATACACATCTCTATTGTAAATGAGCAAGACTAGTCCAAAAACATGACCACCAATTACCCAAGAACTTTTACTAGGGGGCTTATCAAGAAAATGGCATAAATGCATTAATGATTAATCTGATCATCATAAATCTGGGTATATATTTTCTGGTATTTTTTTGTTTGTTTGTTTTTTTTTCTTTTTTGGAGTCATATGGGGACATACAAATTCAGAATCCAATTAGTGACCTTGTGGGGTGGGAGGATGGGTGAAGAGAGACATTAAAAAGCCGGATGCCTTTGGGTCATTTTGCTTACAAGGAAGATGACGATCTACCTTGTATTGCCTACTGACCATTCTCATCATTCTGCTTGGATGTCATATTTTCACAAACACAATTCTGGCATGCTGATAGTGATACACTTATTTTCCCGTTTATTTCTAATTGCTGTTTTTCATTTGCTGTGAAGTTAACATCAATGAAACAGATTACTTAATGTAGCAACACCTCGGACTAGTTTAAGCAGACAAATCGTGCTGCATTGATTCATATTTGTCTTATGTCATTTTCACAACCCTCCATCACATCCTTCCAATTTGGCAGTCTATTTAAGCTGCAAGATTACTGGCATCTCCCTCTGCCCTGTTATTGCCTGGGACTTGTACCAGTGCTGCACTTAATTTTTGAGTCCCTCTACCAACCCAGCATCCTCCTGTAAGCTCTGGCTAGGGTTTAAAATGTATGTCATCACTCCTCAATTTCTGCAAGTAAAAAAAATTTGCGAGGAGTGATGAGGTCAGAGTTTAAACTCCAAACTCAAACTATGTTCTGCTTCTGCAATAAACATTTCAAACCATTACAAATGTGAGTAGCCTGACTGATTGCAAATACATTTAGCATAATAAGTCCTCCAGCTGCCTAAAGGGAATATCTTCTCCATATCTTTCCAATGCAGACGTGAGACTTGGCTATTATTTGAATTCTGACTTTAACTTAAGTATTTATGGTATAATGGGACGTAAATGCATGGTAGGAGAGGATGAGGTAAATGACAGAGGCCCTGTACACACCACAAAACCAGAAATGCCAATTATTACTCATTAAACTCTCAGACAGGAGGTGTGTACACAGAAACCCTTTGACTAAAATGTAATTTTTAAATTTTAGATAATATCTATGTGCAGCCGGTTGGAATCTTTAGAAAAAGTATTTATTTACCTCATACTGGAATGTTATAAGGGATCTTTGTTAGAATATATCATTTTTATACCTTCACCAATCAAATATGTGGAGAGAGGGTACAATGTAAATTACAGAGCTCCTCACCCTGCACTGAACTGTGTTCACCAAGTAAGCAACAAACGCAGGTTCAAACTCTTAATAATTACATATTTACTTTAGATGTTAATGGAGGTGCATTTCACAGTGCCAACCTCCAATCCTAGTTGTAGCAGACAAACTGCTGTAACATTTTCTTTACAAAATATGCAGTATATACAGTGGCATTTACACGCAAATTTAAAAAAAAAGGCAGAACAATAATCTAAAAGGAAACTAAAACTTCATTCAGTTTCAGTGCAAGAATGCCTGCTGAAAGTGGAACAGACACAGAACATAAACAGAACAGAAACAGACACAATATAAAATGTGTGTCATCAGGAGTCATGTGCAGGTTTTAGGTAAGCATTAACTTGCCTGCGAAGCTGTAAAGGAACCAATTCATTATTGCTGTGCTTTGTGAATATATGTGAGATTCTAAAGCTTCATTTCACCCTGAGGAACAAAAAGAAAGAATTTAGAATGCTAGTTATTAAACTGTTAAATATTTATGTATATATAATCACTAATAACATAATTCCCCAAGGGGACCTTGTTTTCTTGCAAGCATTAATCGAGTAGTTTGAGTGGGACAAAACTGTAGTTAACATCACATAAATAATGTCATCAACCAAACTGCTGTCAGGATTTACAGAGGGAGTAAGAGGGCATGCACTGATGTCACCTTTACATGATACCACTGAGCACCTTACCACTAAGTCATGTGTCTCTTGCTTACATGTTGCAACAGTCTGACCCAAGTCTCCTAAGTAATGCTCTTGTATGTGCTCTACTTATTCTAACTCTGCAGAGGAAGGACTTCTCTGTGCTTTTTAGCTGTTCAATTTATTGGGTAAACTTTTTTCTGAAAAGGTTTCCAAAGCATACAGATTTTATCTACACCTAGCTTTGACCACAATACACCTCTGAGAGATGGTCTTGCTGGTGTGATCACATTCTGATTGCTATGTGTTCTGGTAGCACGTACACTTAATATGTTTAGATAATGACTACATGTCAACACTGGGTGTCAGTTTTCTATGAATTTCTCATACGGTGACATCACATGCAAACCCTCCTTTAGGAATGCTTGATGCAGTGGTCATGGACACAACAACCACAGTCCTCATCAACTCCTTAGAGCCTTTGTCAAACAAACCAAAATGTGTCCACATTTACTATCTAATGCAATCTAGTACAACAACCTGCAATTACCAGGTCTATGTTTGCATGAATTTGTAAGAGACTGCATTATTAGTTTTTTTTGGTTGCATTCTAACTGTTGTGTTATGCTGTCTACCCAGTGCATGTACACTAGATGAACCAAATAGTTTAAAAAGCCACTTTTCAGATTTTCACCCTCATTTTTGTCATTCTCATATGTGAAGAACATGTCAAGTTTTTAAATACAATCTGAGTGTCAAAGACTCACCTCCATAACTACTCTCTACAAAAAGTTTTATCATTTCCACTGGCTGTGACATGTGTTGTGTTCAAGCACTGACAAACATGTCAAACAACTCCTTTATGTTCAGTCACTGTGAGGCTCTGTCTAAGGGGGTTGGTTTGAGTGTATAATGTAAGGCAGAAAAGAGGATAAAGAGCAAGCAAAGCCACCAAGTTCAACAAAACTTCACTTCTTTCATGAACATCAGTCTTTCAAGACGTCATCATCCATTTATCTATTTTTTTATCCATCCATGACCACAGCTGTACTTTGTGCACAAATGCATACACAGTTAGTAAAAGTATTGGGACAATGAGTTTAACTTGTCTTTTCTTGTGATAACTTTTTTAAAATTTTTCTTTATTTTATTTTAGTTTTAACGTATGTTTTAACTTTTGATTTCATTTTAGTATAGTTTTATTTAGCTTTCAGTATGTTTGCTTGATTTAGTTTAGTTTCAGAAAGGTTTAGTTTTCTAAATATTTAATATTCAGTTTAAGTTTTACAGTAGATTTAGATTTTTGTTCAGGTCAGATATAATTTCTGAAGTATGTAGCTAAAAGTACATAAAAAAGGTATAAAAATTTGTTACTTAATGTTTTTAATACAAATATTTGTATATTTGTCATATGCATATGTAGCAGTGATTCCTTTGAAATGCACTGATTACAGTCTAAAATTACAGTACTTTATTATGACTCAATTTACAGCCTTAATGGGACCCTGGATTCAAAGCAATCATGCTCTACAGAAACTAGGTTGCAGTAATATATTTTTTATATTCTTCGGGTGAAGTTTGAGAGAAATCTGATATATTTTTCCAGCTAGATTCTCCTCTTGAGTAATTTTCCAGGGTATATACACATTGGGCTTTCTAAATGTTTGAAACTGTTTTTTAAATTCTCCTCATTGTCCCAGTACTTGTGAGTGTTGCTTCCTCTGTTCCCTGTTTCACACTTCCTCTACTGCAACAATCAGAACACTCTCACAAATGTACAAAACATAGTTTGTCTTATAATAGCCATTAAAAATATTCTGCAAACATTTTACTGTTCACCTTTGTGAAAAGTCCAGTAAACCATCTTGTATTTGTCTGTAATTTACATTGCGTATTCAGTCTGGTGTGTATGTGTGTTTTAATTGCTCAGGTGCTGTTGCCTGCATGCCTTGTACAGTGTGTATTGCTGTGCCTTTATTTGATGTATGTGTATGCAAGCTTAACATATTTCTCTTTGTGTGTCTGTATATGTGTGTGTTTGTGCATAAATTCCCTTCATGGTCTGTGTATCACTCTCATGTTGTGTTTAATTACATCATTATATGAAAATTTCCTTCCTTTTTGTGTGTCTTGGGAGTTGTGTGTGCATGTGACTGAATGCATGTTTCATTCTTTGTACTTTGTCGTGACACACTCCTGTGTGTTTGCTTGAGTGTGTGTGTGTGTGTGTGTGTGTGTTTAAGAGGACATGCCATTGACCAGGCTCCTCAGCTGTTTGACCACAGTCTCTATCAGCTTCTGTTTGTCTCTGTCATTCTTCCTGAACTGAGAGAAGATGTTGTTCTTCTTACTGGTGTCCTTCATCCTAGACACAGAGAGAGACAGTGTCAAAGAGATAAATCACACGTATGTATTCTGCCAATGTACGACCTGTGAGATTGTTACTACTTAAATTATTTATTGCTACTCCATGACACATCAGACACTGATATTCAGGAATTCTGTTTGGAAGAATGACCCAGGGAGGGTCATAGGAGTGATGAAGCACTTATCAATCAAAACTCTGGTGTAGCCTAAACATCATTTGTTATGTAGGAGCAAACTGAACCAACCACTGCATTTTATGATGGTAGTTATATGACTTTGTTGTGAATTTGAACGCAAAGCTATTATTAAATATATCTTCTTTTGGAGGACTATTCAGAAAGCAATCACCATGCTGTGTGCATTACCATTTAAGTGTAGGGATTTTTTCTAATATAACAGAAAGTGTACAAGTATAAAAAAAGAGTTTCACCATAATGGAACTTAGACATCGCAGACCCTGTGACAAGGGCGATAATCCACTCCTCTATAATATGCAAATCTGGCAGTGCAGCCCATATATATATATAGATAGATAGATTTGTTTTCAGGTCTACTAGAATTTAATCAAAATATGGTTGGAATTAGCTGAAGTCAGACTCCATATTTTTCCCTTGGACATCCTTGACCCCACTGCAGTAGCTCTATGGCCCTTTGGAGGGCATAACAGTTAGAAAACCACTGACTTAGTTGGAGAAAATTGGATTTTTAAAAATTGGCCATATTTAGTCACTACTGCCTGCAGTGATGTAATTAAGCCCTATTGCATTCTGTATGAAACAAGCACTGCTCTACACTGTATGACAAAAGTCTTGTTGCATAAGGACATAGTAACTTAAAATGGCATATAACTTTATTTCTAATCAATCAATTGTTTCAATAAATGGATCATTTTAATGTCAAGGGCTTTCACATTAATAACTGGGTGCAAAATGAAACCATCAAAAAGTGTAGCGATGTTCACAGC
>JAQMCX010000034.1:6589365-6621041 GCA_029814765.1 Acanthurus leucopareius
ATGGATTTCTCCATTGATTTGAATGTGGATTTCTCTGTCTGCCTGCGCTTTTGTCTGATCCTCACACAGCTGCCAGTCCTCATGTCCATCAAACTTTGACCTGATCACAAGGATATCCTGGGACTTTCAAAATAAAAGCCCAGAACTCTTTCAAAATAAAAGCTCGTTTTTTTCAAAATGGACCCAAAACAACTTTAAAATGGATCTTATTGTCTCTAGATCAAAGTGTTGTGACTCATTTAACATTTGAGTGAAGTCTGTATGCTCTAACTTTGATCAAGCAGTCCAATTTCAAACAGGTGTGGGTTTGATGGATTTCTCCATTGATTTGAATGTGGATTTCTCTGTCTGCCTGCATTTAAGTCTGATCACCACACAGTTGCCAGTACTCATGTCCATCACACTTTGACATGGTCGCTAGGTCATCCTCTGCCTTTCAAAAGCCCCAAACTCTTTCAAAATAAAAGCCCCAAAACCCTTTCAAAATAAAAGCTCTTATTCTCGATAATTGACCTAAAACTCATTAAAAAATGGATAAAATGGATTAATTGTCTACACTTTAATGCAACGGATACCTACCCTGACGGGCCAGAGTGCGAGGGCTCGACCAACGCTGCTTGCAGCTTTCATTTTTTTTCTTTTTTTTAGGGAATTCATGAACTTTCGCAGTCTTTTGTTTGCCCTGACCATTTTTTAAAGTTATTGCAGGTATCAAATTTAGAAAGTGTACATCTACAAAAAACACCAAGGTTCATCAGTTTGAAAATTTAATATTTGTCTTTTTACTGTGTTCAATTAAATACAGGTTAAAAAAAACTGCCTAACTAGCTGTTTTTTGTGTTTTGCACATTTTTATTCAGGGCTGCACTGAGTGCATTTCCATTCTTCTATTTTCATTTATACTTTCAATTTCTGCATTTTAAGAAAAATCAAGTTTAAATGCTGAAAACATAAAGTAGAAATATTATGATGAGTTTTTTTTTTTAGCAGACTGGTGTGGAAGAGTCATTGTATATATGACAGGAAAATGCAACAAAAAAGAAAAAATAAAAAAATAAAAAAAAATACCAGACTGAACAAATCTTAAGATTATTTTGAACTAGATTTTGAGATTTCTAAATGCGCTATATTAAGACGGAAATTTAAGAAGTGCCAAATTAACGTGGTAGCATATTTGACAAACAATGAATTTGAATACTTCTTTGCCTTTAAAAGGTGATGTTGAAATAGTTTGCAAATGTTTCCAGCAGTGTGTAAATATCAGATGCACTTACTTCTCCAGTAGAGCCAAGGCAGTGGCTGGGTTTACCCTCAAATATTTGGAGGTTGGCTGTCCATAGTCTGCAAGGTAAGTCGACCAGTCCCACACCATGAACAGGTCCAGGAGCTACAAAACCCATGGAGATACAATTGTGAACTTCACAGAGTGCAACAGAGGCTTGAATGAAAGAGGCTTTTGGCAGGTGAGAGTTTAATGGGTAAATGTTAGCAAAGGGACAGACATCATAGTTTTCATATTCATGCTCCATCCACTGCAGATAACAGACAGTTCTGAGAAAACGGTACACCTGCACACCTAGTGAATTCTAAATTCTGAAGTATGCTCATTTATATTATGTTACACATATTATCTTTGACAATTAACAAATGTTATTTTTGGCTACTGGAAGTGCATTATATAAAATCATATATGTTAATCAACAAAGTACTTTTTCCCCATCAGGGCTCACTTGTGCCACTACCATATTTAAATCAGTATTCTGTAATTCACCTTTGCATCAATTTCCAAGAATTCCAAAGTTCATCTGTATTTCAGAAACCAGACAAAATCATTGTACTTTATACTCAGTGACAACTGCCACCCCTTGTGATATCTTAAGTCCTCTGAAGGCTTCCACAGTGAGGCATAGACATTTCTTAAATTGGGGACAATAACACAGACTATTCATGTGACAATAGTCACAGTTTAGCACGATGATCATACATAGTCCAGTCATACACTTGATTTTCCCCTCATTTACTTTCTGCTAGCATCAGCGCTAGACTATTCCGTAGTTACAGTGACCTCTAAAACATTGGTTTTACATGGAATTTGTTTTTTTTTCCTAGAATGTATTTGTCACTGTATGAAAGTTAAGGCAACATCTTAGATCAAGAACAATGAAGAATACGTACAGACAACAGACAAAGTGTGAGCTGTGTTAGATGTAATATGTCACAATGGTAAACACTTGAGTATTCAGTGTCACTGCGTCACACAGAGACACAAGGAGAAGACAGAAGAGTGAGGGATGCAAAGAGAAGAGGGGAGGGGGTTCTGCTGCTACATGATGAGTGTTAACAGAAACGTTTCAAATGACCCTCCTCCGACCCCTGGTTAACCTGATGGAGATGACCCCCTCCCATCCCACCCACACACACAGTGTATGCTAATGTCATAGGGTGAAACAGCTGGGTGTTTGGGTCATGTTGAAAAAGCATTGAAAGAACAGCTTAGTGATAATAGCATTATTCAGCTGACTGAGAGACTCCGGCACACAGAGAGAGGCTTAGCAACAATGCCATTATCCTCACCTGGAGCTAAGTGATGAACCACAAGCAGTCATGCAGAGGGTGCCACTTCTTATTCTGACACTTACTCTCCACAGTTTATGACAACAAAGGGAATCTATATAATTTAACACAAAAATTCTTTCAGGGAAAACTTCAAATTTTCTTTCAACAACTTTATTTACTGTTTGCCTGTTACTGTGGGATTGTCATGCCTGCAAGCTCATTAGCAAGCTTTGTGTAAATTAGCAACCTACAACTTTCTCAAACAATGTACATGACTTTGTACCAGGAAGCATTCCCATTTTTTACACCTATAATCTTGAAAAGTTGAGTCATAAAAAATAATGGAACAACAGTGTCTGCTACAATGGCATTCTCCTCAACAAATATTTGTCTACACAATGTAAAGACAACACTTCCTGGCTCCATGCCAGTTTTTTGGCAAATCAATACCAACCTTAGATGTGACAATTCTGTGTCACAGGCAATCCCACAATGCAATTACATATGACGGACCCACATTCCACAGAAAATGAATGCTTTTCTGCTCCTAACCACAACAATGCACCTTTTTCATGATTACTCTTGCCATATTGCATAAATGTAGCTGATCGGTCACATATAAAGTGAACCAGTATAGTTATCTTCATATGTTATTAACTGTGTTTCTATAGACAATTAAAGAAGCCAAAACAACACCCCTAACACACTGTATAGCTGAGCAAGTTCAAAGTTTTGTGAAATGTAACCTTTTTTAATACACAAGGTTCATTTTGGTTTCATATATATACAAGACAATTTGTGTAATAAGCAATCAATTCATAAATTCTACATCCACATCCTACTACCCACCAAAATGTGATCTTGTTTTTAATAATATTGGGACTTTTCTCATGTCATTTGGCAAGCATAAAACAAACTTTTTCAAGATTGCACTGACTGCAGGCATCAGAACATAGCACACAAACCACAACTTAAAAAAACATTCAAGCCTTTTTGCATTGTAGTTTGTTACTGGCATCACATCAGTTACCCCAAATGCCTGACTTTCAACCACTCTAAATGGTTACAAGATAACGATCTAAAAAGCAGTTAGAGCTACGAATTTAGAAGCCATTAGATAAAGGAAAAGTGAAAGGATGACCCCTGCATAACCTCAGTGGATGGCTCCCTACCCCTGTACCTAAGGCTAGGATTAACATGTCAAACAAAAAGCAAGTGTAAATGGGAAAGAAGACAAATTTTGTCTAATGAGCTGCACAGCAGGAAACTAAATTTTCAACTCAAAAACAGACCTGGGTATCACTGTAGCTACCACTGAGGACACTGATGCCATAATCTTTTCTTTTCTTTTCTTTTTTTTTTAAGTACTATCATTTAATAGTGCAAAGATTCACATTTAGAGTTTATTTAGTAACAGTTTGGATGGCTTTTTGATAAAAAAAAAAAACAAAACACTGTCCCTTTGTCAGAGCCCCTCAACTTTGACACTTATCCTCAGTGCAATGCTAAACTCCTGGCTTTGGCATCGAACTGAATTAACATAAAGAGCCAATTACTAAAGTAACTATAGTGGGCCACCAAAAAACCCTCAAAATATTAGTTTACAATGCCTAATGTATGCAAGGCAGGTGACTATGTAAATGCAAATCATGAATCGGCTTCTACCTAAAAATTCAGAGGTAATTCTGATTCCCTCATCCACTCTGGGCTGAGAGATTATACACAGTTTTGAGCAGAGAAGGCTACTGGATTAATACATGGAACTCAGTTAAATCATATGAATTAAATAAGGAAATTACTTTATACTGTTTTCTATGAATATTCTGAGAAATCAATCCATGATGTGTTTAAAGAATGCTCTGTGATGTCTCCCACAGTTTTGATAGTTACTATGATAGTTTTTTAGATGTGTACTTATAGATGTAGTGACAATACGCCATTGGCAAGACATGAGCACAGAGGACCTATTTGCACCCTGTCCTCTAACTATAATAAAAACTTGCTTTATGTTGAGACAGGAGTCGTTGAATTTATTCAGTGCTCTTACTATTAACATAACCTCAGTTTTTCCAGATCCTGCCTCCCTTGTCCTGTGTGTTGATGCACCAGTTTGAACTTTAAGATGACTTATGCATTAAAACTATTTTGCCTTATACTCTAACATGCCTGTTCTTTTTCATGTCTTCTGCTATGATTTAAAACTAAATATGTGGTTAGAAAATGCACGGTCAAGGATTATTTAAAATTTTGACTGATTATTCAATTTGCTGTAAAAATCGAAGTTTTTCATTCTTATTGCAATATATTTAAAAAACCTATTCATTACAGTGTTGTGACTTAGGACTGGATACAGAGCCGAGCCTTCACCTCAGGCTCAGATTAACAGGTCAACACAGAAACGAGTTAATAATACCCAGCAATAATTAACATACCTCTAGTGTTTACAACAAAAAGAGAGGAAAGGGTTTGTGCTTGTGTGTGTGGAATGGTAATTTTCTTAAGCACATATAACAAGACCTGCGACAATTGAAAAAAGGTTACACAAAGACATGGAATGGAAACAAACAAGTGAAACAATATATTATTGGATGTGATATAGATAGGTGAGATGAGTGCACTCAGCCCAATAGTTGTCGTTTTTAACGTCACAGGAGGAGAGTCTCCAAATATCGAATACTTAGAAATCTGCTTCTTGTGGGGCATTGCTTTTTATGTGTGACTGAAATTAAATGAAGTTGTTGACTGATGAATTATGAAGAGCAATGTTACATACTGACCTGAGCTTAATGTTTTACAATCAAACAACTTTCACAGAAGAAAGATTAAACATATTAATTGTTTCAAAGATGACATCAAAGACAATTACAGGCTGGAAAGCCCTGCAGACTGTAAAAAATTATATTTGGATTGTCTCATTATTTAGTAATATAAGACTGGACTAGATAACATAAAAACTTTCCCTAGAAAACTCGCATATGATATTGGATGATATTTGAATAAAATAACTTATAAAAGGCAGATGCTGCAGTGTGAATGAAGATGTCCTAAAATTTTTCTTTGCCAAGACTGTGTCCAAAGTAGATAAATTAATTCTTAACTGCTCAGCGAGAAAGATTACCTGTCGTAGATCAATGAAGGCCAGTTGGAGCGTGTCTCCCTGAAAGCCAGGGACTGGCTCTGAATTGGCAAATACTGAAAAGAAACAAAAATATCATCAGACAATGAAAATTAAAGAATACAATACACATGGCTAGTGTCAAAAACTGTGGCTCCAGATCCACTTCTAAGTGCTTGGACAACATATAAACACAGTGGACAGTAGTAAGGTTTACAGGTATTTGACTGAAGCTGATTACAGGAAAAATGACATCAAAGACTTGTCTGACCATGTAACTTCTTATATATGGTTATAGCATTTACATACTTTTTTAACAAAAAAAACTGTAACATTCAGCTTTTTGTGTGGTTAACCCACATACAGTCAATTTGAAGACAAGAAAGATAAGAAAATAGAGAGAGAGAGAGAGAGAAAGGGACAGAGAGTATAAATAACCAAACCTTAGCCTCTCTAAAAATCTTTTCTAATCTGTTTCTAATATAATGTGTTGATTCCTTTTTTAAAAATTTTGATTTGCTTTTTTCATGGCAGACTTAATTTCATGTTAAGTATCTTCCAGCTTTCAAACATTTTCACATAAATTTGTTATGCTTTGTAATGGGCATAATATTACTCTGTGCACCTTTCTGTATTACACTGCATTTGTTTTTAGCTTAATCAAGTCAAATCAATCAACCCATGGATGGAAATACATATACAGATTTTAATTCATTTTTGAGGCCATGGCTTCTGAATGACTGGATCATTTTTAGATCAAGCCTTTACTTGAGCCTGCAGTGCTCTTTCTCAGTCTTTTTGCCCTAGAATCTAAAAAATATTGGACATATTTGGACCATGTCTTAATTTTTTATTTAGATAATTAATATTGCAGGTCCCTGAACTACACCACCTGCGCATGGTTCCTTTCTGGCACCAACAAAAAACAGAAATACTTCACAAAGATGACCCTAAGTTATGGTGCAGTCTCTCTACCAATGACCAGTCCGGTTACACATCTAATGCCATGTGGTCACTGCACACAGATATCTGAATGTGTATATGTATGAGAGAATACTGCCACAGCCAAAGACTTTTTCTCCACACCCTCTCTTTTTTTTAACTGAGCCAAACATTGCTAGCATAATGCTACCCAGTTATGTGAATTTAGACAGCATGCTGGTGCTGCAGAACCTCAGGAGTGACATGGGAGTAACATGCAGAGCAAACAGTGTGCTATTTATACTTATAACATATAAATCTGGCATTGCTTTCTAATCAATATCAATGGCATCATATGGTAATAACAAATACTCATTCTCCTTGCTACAAAGGCTGTAAGTCTGTACTTGAAAAAGAAATGTAAACACTGTCAATTTTTGTTTAATGTTTAAATTTTCACACTTGATTAAAATGTTCTAAGTACTTGGGCTTAAATGGTCAATTATTAATGTCTTTATTTAATTTTTAGATTTTGTTACCTGAAGACACAACCTTTTTTTTAGTTTTGAGATAAGTTTGGTTGTACTGTTCACTGTGTAATAACTTAAAATCCTAATAAGATTGTGATCCTGCCCCAAAAAAAATTATAATATATTTCTTTCATGTTGCCCACCCCTTATTGCGTTTTTAAATGTAGGACTTGCTAGTTATTTTGCACAACATTATGTGTCTCATTGTGGCTGTATATGCTTTTGGGCTCTAGGTTTTTCTTCTAATCCAAGGCATAGTAAAAAAGATTTCAATAATATGACTTGTAAGCATGAACCATATTCTCCTGCTAGTGACACAACAAAAAAAATGTAAACATAAAAGACAATAGATCCAAAAATAATATCAAACTTGTATTTAGCTGGTTCTGATTTCTCTGTCTCCTCCTTCATATTAGCAAACATCTTGTCTGCAAATGATCTGACATCTTGGCTAAAAAGGACAATAAAGTTAAAATAATGTTTGTCCTGCTTGTCAACCACAATTCAACCAACCAAAAACAAGGCAAGAGATAAATTTTAAGATGTTGAAATGCATTTTAAAATGTTAATATAAAAAATAATAATAATCAACATTTTATATATCAATACATTATAATCTGACTATCCTAAGTGTAAAACATGGTTTCTTAGTCTTAGTCTGACCAAAATGAAGGCAGGCTTCATATTTTCTTTTTCAGTTTTTTAAAAAAAAACTTGGAAGCCTTGTTGATATAACATGCAATTACAACATGAATAAAAAGAAAAACTGCATTTATATTTACTTACATTCACACTGAATGACGTCTAAATTGAATTGCTGAATGGCCCCCATACTGATTTGTTTCAGTTCTGTGTCCAGGAGCATCTGCATTAGTGATGTGGACAGATGCTTGCAGGCTGACATACAAGCTGTCTGAGCGACTTTACCCTGCAGAGAGAGTGACAGTGAAAGGAAGGGAGGACAAGGAAGGTGACAGAGGAAAAAAGGGTGCAAAAAGGGGATGGATAGATAGAGAGGTGTACAAAACATGAGGATGAGGATGACAAACAGTAAAATTGAAAGGGACGGGAGAGAAGTGGTATGAGGTCAGTGGAAGGGTAATATAAAGAGAAAAGAAGGAGCAATAGTGCACAAAAAGGATCAGAATACAAGGAAATGTGCAGGAAGGACAGTTAAGTAGGAGAAGGAAATTAAGAGAGATTGTGGATAACAATTAGCAAAAGAGTAAAAGGTTAAACCATTAAAGAACAACAAAAGAGTGTGTGAGAGGAAGATATGAGTAAAAATAGATATGGTGGATAAAGAGAGGGGCAAAAGATAAGACTATTAGTTTTACCTTGAATTCTGGATAAACAGAGATACATGTGCAAACATGTATCTGTAAAAGCAACAAGCACTTCAAGCAATCAACTAATTAGCTTAGGGGTCAGGAACCTGTGGATTGTGAAAGCCTCTTTTGAGATACTTGATTGTTAATAGTTTTTTCTATTTTTAATGCAAATTAACAACGATTTAGGTATGTTTCTGCTTAGAGGTTTTGACAGTTGCCAAATTTGACTTGGATTAAGTGGATAAACAGGTGGAAGTTATTTTTGTTCACTTGGTGCAAGAGATACAGCAACACAACAATTGATTAGGTTATTCTTGTCAAAATGTCAACGCTAATTCAATCAGTGTGCAAAAGCAAACACAAGGATGGATGTATTAGAATGGGTAGACGTGTGTACTCTTCTAAACTTAAATGTGGTTAGAGCATGAGAAACGGTCAAATATTAAAAGTTGGCAAAGAGTGCCTGGTCAGATACGAAGGACCAGTCACAAGGTTTGTAAAACTGAAGATTATTATTGGAATTTCCTTTATCAGTGAAGCATAAATCTACCCAAAATTTATGTAATGTTCAAGTTTGTACTTTTGAAATACAAAAAACCATCTTGGCTGCGCTGACTTTTAAGGCACAGGACAGCTATAGGCCACAGTTCAAAGCAGAGGGAGACAACAGAAGTCAGCTAGCCAACTACAACAGCTGACCAAATAGTTTGGCAAGCTGTCATTTTTTAACAAGTTTCTAGCACCACCAATTTCTCAAGGCTTCTAAGATAGTCTTTGCTGTACCATGTTCAGGTATGACTAGGGTTTTCATTTTTTTATTTTTGCTTGTTGTCTCACTTCTCTAATGAATGCCTCTGCCACTTTTGGGTAACCACATGACTTGTGGCAAACACAAAGTGAACAGCTGATTGGCAACAAGTCAAGTCTGTTTTAAGCCAGTTTGCAAAAAAGCTACAAATCCTTTTAGCCTCAGTAAGAGCAGCACAGGACTGAAGACTGGCTGCTTACACAGTCCATCTTTTCTGCACCATGTATCCTAGAATTTAAATCGCTGTAGACAAATGGATGCAGGTGCAAGACTGAAAATACAATAGCAGAAGGACTAAGTAAGATAATGTAAATGATATTAAGAGAGGGAAAATGAATGAGAATTCAAATTTATATTTATATTTTTTATACATATTATATTTTATATTTTTGTAGATGGAAAGCCAAAGAATGCATGTTATTAATAACGAAGGTTAATCATCATTGGCATATTTTACCAAAATACCTTATTTACATCACTTAGAAATAAGTACAGGGTTAAGTTAATTAAATGAAATAATGTGCGATTAATCTAATAATAACAATACATCCTGAATGGTTACTGATACTCTTTACAAAACAAGGGGGTTCCCAACCCCTGATTTAGCATAACAAAGAACTACTGTGCAATGGAAAAATCCTTACACGTAAAAAGCAACTCTCAACTAAGGGGAATTGTTCTTTTTTACTTTTAAGAGATTTAAAGGTCATTGCTGTGATTTTTTTCTAAAAAATTTTATGAATACATTGAAGTCATGAATTATCTGTGCTCTTTGCGCCACATGACATATATTAAAAAAACAACAACACACCGTTAGCCTGATACATGCAAGTAAAAAACAGAACACATACTTCCACAACGTTATGCTTTCAACTCCAAGGCAAAAAGTATTGTGAGCGTTTCCACTACTTGAGGTGTTCTTAATTTTTTCGCCTATTGTGAAAACGTATGTTTTTAAATTATTATCCACTGTGAAACAGATTTAATTTCTACACAAACCTCCCCTCAAGGGTTTGAAACGCTAACAGTAACTTGAGTTAACTTTAAATGGTTATGTAAATTACAGTTAGTGTTTGTGGTAAACGAGAACAAAACAGCAGATCAAGACAATCCATTCTCACAGATACTCATGCAAAAGCTCTCAAAACCAGGGATGATGTGGTGACACCAATGTCAAGAATAATGCATAGCCAGCATTCCTATTGGAAATACAGAGTCACATCAGTAAAAAGTCTCTTAAAAAAAGAAAACCAGTCAGTGATCTCTGTAGTAAAAATCATGCGATTAAACAAATATGTATAATGTAATTCAAAATGACAACTCAGTCATTATTTTTACTTTGTGTTGAGAATTTGCATATTCAATGACATGTTTATTACAAATTCAAGTCAAGGGAAGTCAAATTTTATTTACAAAATCGCAACAAAAGTTGTCTCAAGACACTTAACACATAAATTAGGCATAGACCACACTTTATAAAGGCGTTAAACGAACTACATTATATCAAGAGTATCATGAAAAGTGGTTTCTAGTTGTACTACCTATTTACACAGAGAAGGAGAGTAGACTACAGTAACATCTCTAGATACAGCCTGACATTTTGGCCTCACAACATCCCTTTTAACATTCTTCATCCTTTTTAACATCCTTCATGCTGACAGTTGACTGGCATACAGAGAGCAGTGATACATTTTGTGGCAGAAAAAAAAGGCTGTCCATACACTTCAAATAAGCTGGGGCCTTGTTTATAACTGTGCTATATACACAAAAAAGTGCTTGAAGTGTGCAAACTTGTTTTTAAGTATTAATATTATTAGGATTTCAAACAAAACAAATGAAAGATTGCAAAAATTAGATGCAAGAGGTGCTATTATCTGTATGATGATATATGTCACACATTTAATTTCACTTCATTTCACATATCACTTAAAGATGAGAACATAAGAATTAGACTTAGCAGTGTTTTTGTGGTTGTGCCGGTGAGCCATATGTATTCCAAAAGCACAAAAACAATTACCAGTTTGTCGCTAATTTTCTCATTATTGTTTCAAAAGGGACCCAAATGAATTACTATCTCTTTTTAGAAGTTTGAGAGGCATGTAATTTTGTGGAGGTCAGATCAGCCATGTTATGAAATGAAACATCTCCATGAGCAATGTAAAGTTAACGATTTTAACACATTTGTGATGTCGAGAGTATATTAAAATTTTATAATAGTTACTTGGTACATTTCAAAATAGGTAGTGGTAGTTATATTAGCACAGTAGTGTATCTATGACTCACACACATGGCTCCTTTTGAAGGCTGTGCAACCACTACTCCAACTGTGACATGTTCACATAATAATAATGAACTGCATTACACAGAATTGGCTTTATGAATAGTTTGATCATGTTGAGTCTTAACTTGATGATCTGCCTTTTCATCTTTACTACAGCAGTTAAATAGACAAGAAAAAATTCACTGTACTGCTGTCATACAGTCTATGCAGGGCATGAGTTGACATGACTCAGTCAAATCACGTGAAATGTCAAAATGATAACTGACCATTGTATATGTTTTCATTGTCCCTCTTGCATGACTTTTAACACTGAGCAACCCAGGTAACTAACTAGCCTACTAAGATGAGTTGTTACTGTTCAGAGAGCCAGCGTGCCTCTGCTGGAAATGCCCCAGCATTTCTGACATGCTCCCATGCCAGGACAGGTCAGCTTTGCAAATCTTGCAGTTTATAACTTTGCTGGCTATGTTGAGGAGGATGAAATGCTCCCACACCTTGGACAGTTTGCACCTTGGACAATTGCACTAATGTTTGCTTCACTCCCACTACGCTTTGTCAGTGGTGGTGTCTGGTGCCAATTGATGTCACCAACAAATTGACAGTTAAATTTGTTGACAACTACTTTCATAATTGATTTTTGTTGGTAACGTTGATTATTTATTGTAGCCCCAATATCAAGTAGACGAGGGAGGCAACCTGATTCCCAGGACACTGTTCAGAGTTTATGAGAAAATTGCTTACCTCAGCGATCATGCTAAGTGGAGAGAGAGAGTGCAGCTACCAGATTGACTAGAATCCCTCATGTCAAAATTCAATGTAAAGATATAAATTACATCTTAATTTACAAGAACACGCAACTGAGCCAATGTGTGCAAACAAAAAGTTGTGAATGCGGTGTAACTATTGAGGTCTTTAAACATAGGATTTTGATGCCCTGCATGATTCAGCTGATAATCTCAGTTCATGCTAGAGCTTGGAAACAACTTATGCTACAACACTGAAGACTGTGACATGGATCTCAAAAAGATTAGACAAAGTTAGTAACTGCAATTTTGAATTAAGATTTTTTTTGCCACACATGCTGATAGAGCCATGTGCCTGTTCATTAAATCAAATCGAATTAAATTTGATTTTTATAGCATCAGAACCCAACCGGAGTTGTCTCAAGACACTTTACACATAGAGTAGGTCTAGACCACTCAATTTATGAAGACCCAACAATTGAGAGCAATTCCCATATAAGCAAGCACTTGGTGACAGTGGGGAGGAAAAGCTCTCTTTTAACAGGCAGACACTTTGGTACAGATCCAGGCTCAGAGGAGGGCGGCCATCTGACGGAACCGGTTGGGCCACATCCATACATATTCTACTATCCCTGATATCCAGTTTTTCTGATGTTATTCGTGCCCCCATGTAAGCAAGACACAATTGCAATGTAATACAAGCTACCAAAACCACAATTTGAAAGAAAAGACTGTTTTTTTGTAATAAGAGTGAGGTTTAGTTAAGTAAATATACGTCCTTGGCCAGCGTCTGGTGGTCATTGATGGACCTTCCCCTCTGGCTTTCAGCTAAAGTTGTTGTTGCTTGGTCTTCTCTCATTCAGAGTCCCCTTGGATGAGAATATTTATTGCTGAAGTGCAAATGTAAACATCATCCTTTTATGTCCTCACTTAAGGTAACTGGTGCCAGAAGAATCAACAAGCCTGATGTAGTTGAGCCTCCACAGTCAAACATAAGCATGCTTTTCATCTCCCCTCTGCCTACAAAATGGCAGCATAGTGTTGTAACAGCCAGGCAAGAATACTCACCGACATCGAAGCATGGTCATTGTTGTTATTCTGAGTAGGGACACCCCCAAACCAACCAAAAATGGAGGAAAGGGAGGGAAAGAGGGAAAGGACAGGAAAAGAAATGTGGCAACAATAAATGGACAGGAGGAGGAAAATTCAACTAGAGATATCTTGCATGCGTAACAAGTCAAATTAATCAAGGAATAAAACTGCTAGTACAAAAAATTAGTCACATAACAGTTTGTTTATAGGGTGTGGATGGAAAGACAGGAGACATTCTTGAAAAACAAAAGAGAAAATAAGCTGGAACATACTAATGACACGGTAAGAGGTGATGGAGAGAAAAGCAGGCAAATGGCCCATTGAGAAGGAGACTTAACACACAAACAGCTGTCAGCTATCTGGACCAAACACATATTTACTGACCAAGTCTTTCACATTTGATAACACCAAATTTGTCCTCTTGAGGGTATTGCCAGTATGTACAAAAGCAGTCTACAAGTCAGTAACAGCACAGCTATCATGCATATGGACAGATCACCAACAAAACACATTCTCTGTTTAACTTTAAATTCACAATGTTAAACAATTTGCTCAGATGGTACACACATTTTTCATTAGGTGTGTGATGAACATATAGACAGTTGATATGTTTAGGGAAAATGGAACGATAACAGTAAAGAAGAGTTATCACATCCCTTTTATCAACAAATGTGCAATTGACACTGCCACACACAATCTGACAACAACTGAAATGAGTCTAAAAACCAAGAAGAGTGTCCCACACTTCAAAGAGAAAGTGCACTGTTTAATGGGTTAGTGGTAAGTAGAAGGAGCACACTCACCGGGAGGTGTGTGAAGACCTGAAAAGTGGAACGCAGGAAGTTGATCAAGTCCATGAGGTATCCAGAGGCACGACCATCCGACTCAGCCATGCCCCATTCATAGTCCGCTAGCTGGATAAATTCATCAATCTTTTGGTTAAGTTTGGTATAAATCTCTCCCTCTGCAGCATGACGAGCATCCTAAAAGAAAAAAAAAAACCCTTTATAAGCCTTTTTGACAAGTCCTAGAAGAACAAAATACATTTTAAATCAGTATTACATTTTGAAATAGAGACACAATTAAACATGTAGTAAATTTGCTCTTACACAAGCTATTATGCAAGTGTTAGCAATTTGACGGGCCATGGCCATACTCTTTAAACAGAGTAAACTGACATTTTACCTTGAATGTGGATAAGCCATAGAGTCTTGTGGTATGTACTGTTTCAGGAGAGACATTGGTGATGTTTGTTATAAACTCCTCCAGATACCTGCAGGCCTGCTCCAGGTGGGTGGTGTTAATGATGATCTGCACCAGCTACAAAAAAAAGGTAGTCATTTTAGATTAAATGACAAAATTCCTGGTCTAGATAATGTTTTTATGCCTGTGTGTGTATGTATGTGTGTGTGTTTGTGGGTGGGTAATTGCTAACTAGTTTTGTTCCTACCTCAGTCAGTCCTATATGCGGTTTCTTGATGAGGTTTTGCAGACAGCTGCTAAGCGTTCTTGTAAGCAGCAGGTTGGTTGATTTTCGCAACATGTCATCAATCTCTGTTGAACTGATAACAAAAAGTTTATTTAATATAATCTGTATATCTTACAGTTGCAGAATAAAGATCCCAAGAATCAGGTAAGATTGTATGTAACAGAAGTGTTCAAGTGTCCATTCTGACATTCCAAACTGGAACTACTGTCTCGTGGTGAAATGCCTCTGCCATGTCTTTCTAGACTCATATAATACAGATTGCCAAAAAGGAAGTAATTTAGTAAAAGGTAAATAAGGTAAATAAATAAATAAAAGTTTGTATTTGGCAACCCAGAAGCTACCACTATACTGCAATGATTTCTGTGAAAAACTCCAAAGAGAAACATGCTGTCCTCTGTCTTCACACAGAGACTACTATCAGAAATGAGAAGTACAGAGGAGTGTCACATGTTGCAACAAAAATTAATTATTTTCTTTCTTGAGTATCATAAAGGCACAGTGAACAAATTCTCCTTAGTTTATTCTTGAGTCCATGTGGGCATCTGTGCCAGACTCAAGAAATTCCCTCTAAGTGCTTCTTAAGTATGGCAAATGGGACAGGCTGACATATGGATGTACATACAAACCATGGCTGTCAACATAAAAAGGAATATTTAGTAAGTGCTCAAAGAGACCAACCTGCGATGTAGTGACTCTGAGAACTTGAGGCTGGCGTAAATGAACTCTTTGACTTGTGTGTAGATCTGAGGGACGGATGGGGACATTGGCAGCTTCTTCGGAAAATCCTGCTGCTTCCACACAAACACAACAATTGTTCACAGGTAACAGGGTTTTCACAGGAAACATACAGTATTAAATAAATTACTTAATCACATTCATTTTAATCTGTGTATCATTTATTTCATTCATTTTTTCCAAATAGAACCAGAACTCAAAAACAAAAAATGACTTTTTTGTTTAATATTTGTTTCCAAAACATAACCGAAAAATAGAGACAATGATTTCTTTTCCAGATTTCTAATTTTGTGCTTAAATCAGAAATTAAGAAACACAGATGATGAACACTGAAGCCCATTTTGATATTTTCATCTATCCCAAATTGCATGATCTGAAGGCTAAACAAAATCTAAAGAAGTAGGAGTAGAAGAAATAAAAAGAAATTACATCCAAATTTTTTCTGTGACCATGCATTTTTTCCTCACAGAAACCCTCTTAATATGTCTGATGAGCAGAAAAGTGTTAATTTTTGTTGTTGTGCTGTGTGAGGGACTTTGAGGTTTTTGGGAGTACAAAGAGAGGTTATCGCAAAGAAATGTTACAGGTCTTAACAACATAATCTTAATCATACTGTGATCTATACTTAATATGGTTACAACAAAGTTAAAGTATTATAAACTGAAACACTGTGCGCACAGAGCTGCGAGTCACCCCCTGAGGCCATCCAAAGTTAATTCTTATTCAGTTTGTTTGTTATAGATCATTGTTCAATTTTAAAAGTGTTTCAACTGTTTTTTTGGGATCCTAACAAACCCACTGTTTTGGTATATAATACAAGTTGTTGAAGTGCTTATTAAGATCTCATTTGAACAGATGTCTGTCATTCAAACAACTCAGAATGGTAGCTTAAAACTTTAATTATGACAGCCAACTTACCAAAAATGTCAGGCTGAAATTGAGGTTGACCTATAAATATAGTTAATGGGCCAGGCCCAAGCTCAGGGAGAACCTGCATGGGCTCGGGTGGGTTCAATCAGATTTTTTGGGCCTGATTCCAGCACTAGTACAGCTTCCAAGTGAGACCCATTTCCAGGTCACACAACTTGAAATCATCAGATGAAAATATGGATTGAACTGCTAGTTATCCATTTTTCCCTTTTATGATTTGAGCACAAAATCCAAAATGGTTAAAAAAAATAAGATACACAGCTTTTTAAATGGAGGCAAGTCATTTCAACTCATTATCCTTTGTTTTAAGAAAAAATGTTTTTAATTTTGACATAAACTGGTTCATTGGCAGGCTTAAATTAAATTCTTTGCAAAATTCCCACCATTCGCGGTAGTGCTATAGAAATTAAATGTCACATGTCCCAAAAGAAGGCTCTGATAAATCTGTAAAAGCACTATTGTTTGACTTTTTTAATCTATTTCCTAGTTATAAATCCATTAACATAAATGCTGCAGGAGCCAAGGGAGGGTGCAAAGATGTAATTGGAGTGGGTGTTTTTAAATTATTAGGGAACTTGTATGGAAAAAAAATATTTTGTGAATTTTGTGTGAGTATTTTGTGATAATCATTGCTGCACACTCTCTAATAATTGCTATGTGAATATTTTTTGAGGCCTGACTTCTCAGCAGTCCCTTCAATATGTCTATTTACACGTGAAAGAAAGTAATCAAAACATTGTACTTTTGCTTTGCATATGCACTGGTTTGTAAGGTGATGGTACTTGAACTTGTTACCTTCTCTATCTCAGCATCGTGGAAGGGAAAGCGGCTAACCACCAGTTTATACTCTTCCTCAGTCTCTACTGGGATAGGACTGTAATTGTCCAATTCAAATATCTCCCTGTGGAAAAAAACAAGATTTAGTGTTTTGTACACTTACGGTTGTTGTATGAGTATTAAAGCTTTAAGAATCTGTCTCTGTTTAACACAAAGTTCTTACAGTGCAGTTTGTTCAGTTGTATACATCAGATTTCAATTCCAACTTGAAATTGCAGTGTACCATAACACTCTCAACAGCAGTATTCAGAAAACAAGGGTTTTATTTGTAACAAACCTAAGGAACTTGTGGGTGGGCTACAATATATTCCAAGCTGAGTTCACCAAAAACAGCTTGTTGAGCTTTCATATTTACTTAAAAATAAATGAATTCAAGGGCCAAGCTGTAGCCTTCAGAAGTCATTTTCCAGAACACTTTTTTGCCACAAATGTCCTATGAAGCCCAATGCTGTCCATCCATTTAGCTTCTGGATACAGTGAGCCAATAGGTCGGTCAGCTAGTGTTTTTTTCTGTTGACTGGGTCCAAACACATGTGCTTTGTGCTAGATAATGTAAGCCTGCAAACTTATATAATGATTCTTGTTACATGCTGACAGGATTTTTCTTTGACTAAGGGTTGTTGACCAAGAAAGTTAGAGCCAATTTTACTCAGAACAGTTTGTCAGATAGCAAAGCTGGGAGGGGTGAAGTGAGAGGGGGTGGTTGGAAATCAAGAAATCAAGATAGGTCCTATTTAGATCCTTGTGTAACACACAAGGCAAAGGTATGGACTAACGTCTAAGCCTTTGTAAGGCATGAAGGCATTTTTGTCATTAAAAAACTTCTTAATATGTAATGTTGATGGAGAGAGATTAGTTTTTAGGGGTTTAAAACAATGCCTGGAGAGGAACTTTAAAGGTGTTTTCTTGTCCATGTACCTTGCTTATAGATGGAGCTGTGCCAGAAACCAACAGAAATGTTTATTTTAAGTTTTAGAGGTGTGCAAGTCACACATCAGCAAAGCATACCTGAAAACCAGTGACCATTTTTTCAGCAGAGTTTCATTGTACTGGTCCCTGACCTCAAACAGCAGGTCAAACAGCCGGTTCACTGGGAAACCGTAACCCTGCAGACACATATGTAAAAATTGGATATTCATATGATTGAGTGTGCGAGTCTTAGTTGGTCAGAGTCAGAAGTTGTTTATGCGAAGTATGGCTCTCAACCAACCTGTAGTGTGTCAGCAAAGATGACTATGAGGTTCTTCAGCTCCAGGACTAGGTCTGGGTCATCACAGTATGACTGGGAACAATAAACACTATAATCAGTAAACAACACTCTACATTATGTGGGTCCGGGTTGGGGCAAAAATAATCCATGACAACAGCAACAATAATAATGATAATCATTTATGAAGACATGTTCATATGATTTTTAAAGCACTGCATCGTTTAGTTGACAAAGAACAAATAAATAACAAACAACACAACCAGTTCCACTCCAATTGCAGAACTACTTAAGATACTTAGTAATTTCATCAGTTAAGAAAAAAAAATCAATGTTAGATTGTTGTTCCCTCCCCTAAACAACAACTTTTGCAGCTGAGTTGTATTGTGTTGCCAATCACAGCTCATGCAGATGTAGCTCTCAGTAGCTCCTCCAAGCATTTTTTATTCCTTCTATTTGTACTTTTTTAACTTAAATGCTAAAACACCTATTACCTTTTAGAGAAATACACCCCAAAAACATTGCAAAAGAAATTGTGAGGTTAAGATTAAGAGCAATGGATTTTTGAGACAATCACTGCCCATAACGCCTTCTGATCACCCAGCCAGACCAGTCTAACTCCTGGGATGAGGTGGAGGAGAGCTGGGACTGCTCCTAGCTATTAGTCAGAGGAAAAATGAAGAGGAAAAGAGGGGACTCATGCTTGCCAATCAACTCTGCAAAGAGACTGCCACAACCACACCACAACATCCTGGATTGCACTGGACAGGTAGACTGTGTTACTAATGATGCAAATCGATACTTCTTTGAGATTTAATTTAAGTGTATTGCTAAAACTGTTTACTATAAAGAGGATATCGTGAGTAAAATTTATAGGATGAAAAGGAAAATTTTCCACAATAACGTTAAGCCCCATTCATGTAGCCACTCCATAAGAGAGTTGGTAAATGATTGTTGTTGAAAGGTCATGCTATAGTTCTTGAGCTGGTGAGAAACTGCCTTGTGTATGTTTTTTGTCATACTAGATGTCAGTGCTACTATGTTGAACGTCATATGTCATACCTCTTAATGTTGTGTGACATTGACATGCCAATAAAAATCAATTACAGGGCTGCATTATGCATTATGGTTCAGTGAAAAAAACAAAGATGGAGAAACAGACTTTTGTTGCAGCAGTATTGTGAGATCTTTGTGTAAAAAGGGCTCTTGTAAATTGCATAAATTAAATGCTAGAACAAAACCTTAACAAGAAAGGCCACAGTAACCGAGGGAAGGACTTAGGCAAAGGTCAGTCAACACACAAAGTCCCTCCACTTTTCTGGAGTGCAGAGTGATTTATGACCACTGACTCAGCACAGTTGAGTCCCTTGACACTGAAACAAGGATCCTGACAAACACAGGAGTGTGTAAATCAACAGAGTAAATGAACACAGGCTGGGATTTGTTGTAAAACAGTGTCTGCCTGCCTCTTTATTTGCACAGACATACACATACACACATCAACAATTAGCTGGAGACCAAACTAAAGAGCAACAGCAGTTACTGTACCTCTGATTATGAAGTACATCAGAAGTGTACCATAACAAATTCGATCTTTTTAGTCTGTATTTATGATGTTCTGAAAATCTATGTGTGAATTCTTACATGGTGCTGTAGTTTTGCAGTGTGTGCTGTTTTAAGTGTATTCTCTGAATTAAGAACTGGGTACAGTTGCGGTGTTAGGGATAGGGAAACAACAATATGAACCCCCTTTATTGTCAACTATAAAATTGTGGACACTGAAGTTTAAGTTAAGGCTCATTGGCAGGTTTGTGGAAAAGACTGAATCCTTATATGCTGACCATGCAGTGGCTGTGAGGGCAGGACCCTGGCAATATGGACCTGCCTGTGGAGGCCAGGGGGGAGACCAGGGCCATTGTTATTCTTTTCTCCCCAAGCTGTGCAGGCTATTCTCCAGCCTGTTAGCATAATCCTCTGGGTCATTTACAAGTGACTGGAGCCAAGCGGTCAGGAATATGCCTTCATAATCTGCTGTTATTGTTGCAATCTGTCTCTCATTAAGGCCCCTGTGACCTCCTCTTTGGCTGCATGCGTATGTGTGTTTTGACCTCTTCTCTTGAGAGTGACATCATTAGTGTGCTTGTGGGGGAACTGACCTCCACAGTGTTGCGTATCGGTGCATCAGCCAGTGAATAAGGTTCTTCCAGTATAAATAGATCCACAGCAGGCACTTTTATCTCTATTAACACTTAACAATCTCCTTCTCATTTACAGCCCACCCCCTGCAGGCTGTGTGTTTGTATGTGTGTGTTTTTGTGTGTGTGTGAGCCTACAGAGTGTGTGCGGAGCACAGCGATGATTTTGGAAAGGGCCATGTTCCACAATTCATCAGTGAAAGCTCTGGTCACCAGCCCCTGTGTGGCATGGAGGATATGATCTTCCACAACAAAGAACCTGACAACACACACATAGAGAAAATAGACACACATCTTTACTCATGTTAGCATTGAAACAAACAAGACTGACAGAAAAATTTGGTTAATGAAACAGAGTTTTTAAGGTCAGCAGAATGTGATGTTAAAGATGACGTTAAATTCTTTATTGTGACAGTTAAATGACACTGGGACGAAGATCTTACCCCACAATTTGATTGAAGTATCTTCTGTAGCCTTCTACCGTCTCATGCTGGACACACATACAAACACACCAAAAAAAAAAACACTTTTTACCAAAGTACGCAAATGTACAAAATATCTACAATAGGACTAAGTGAAATGGAAAAAATCATATCTTAGTATTTGAAATAACGTGCTGTAAATAGCTGGGCTGTAAATAAGGCTGGGTGATATCAAAATGATTAAAGATCACACAACATTAATTGACTGAGTACCTCTTTATTAATACTGCAGCAGTATACAATAAAGCAGGGGTAACTGCTTTTTTAAAAAGTATTAACAATATGAGACTGTCCTTGGGAAGAGACATGATTTTCAAATATTTAAAAGATTTATCTAATAAAAAATCAAATTGACCATTTTATGATGCTTTTGCTTTGTCTTAAAGAATATTTTTCCTTGACTTTTTTTTATAACCAGCACCTGGTAATAACAAAATATATTTTTAGAGTAAAGGTTGAATAGTTCCTAGTGATAATCAACGAACATTCGTGAAATTCTTGCTCATTCCTAATATCCAGTCTTACCAATAAGTGTTGTTTTGTATAGCATCCATATTCCATCATATTTAGAACACAAAATTACCCCAAACTTAAGAATATGATAATGCAAATGCACTGCACGCAACCGGATAACTATTAAAAAAAGGTCTCTGACCGCATATTTGTGGAGAGCACTTACAACTGAATTTTATGTACTGGTTACCTGTCATTACATACACAACTAAGAAATACAGGTTCTTTTATGCAGAAGAAAAGCAACATAGCATACTGCCAAAAGCCTTGCAAATGTGCGTTCCACTGATCTCTGTCTCACTTTTTCTGTGTGTAGCTGTTTGTGTGTATGCATTCATGCATGGGTGGAACAGGCTATCAACTTTCTGTGCCTCGTCTTTTTCATCCAAAAGATTTTGCTGTGGAATATATATATATATATATATATATATATATATAGACACACTACAATAAATTTAAGTGTATAATACAATTTATCATATATTGTAATGATCACTACAATGAATTTTAGTGTATACCACATGTATGAATTTCACATATATAAAAACATGAATTTCGAAAATATGCATTACATGTTTTAGTAGCCATTGACTTTGATGGTATCTTATAATGGTTGTGTTGCTTACCATGTTAGCCTGTGGCTGCAGTACTAGCCGGGCTTGTTTCTTCCTCTGTTTTCTGTAGTAGTTCTCAAACGTTTCTCTGTCACCCTGCAGATATCAAGAAAAAGAACAGACACTAATCTCCCCAATAGTTAAATACAATGGGAATTAGTTAGATCAAGACTCTTTTTGTTGTTGCAAGCCAGATGATCTTTAAATTTGCCATCTAATACAAATAATGGTAAAACATTTCAAAATTAGTTGAAATACGAATCATAAAGCAGCTAAGTATGTTTGCAGCTTTACTGCTTTACTGTATCAGCAGAGCTGAATGAAGCTAATTCAAATCAGTTTAACAGAGAAATGCAGTATTTAATAGAACTTTGAATACGTCAAAGATGTCAGTGACTGATATCAATGACTGATGTCACTGGTTTGGTGTGATGAACTTGGATACCAACCTGCTTTTGCTTGAGTCTCTGACAAAAGTCTGACATTGCATATTGCTTCATTAGATTCTAAAAAATGGTCAGTAAGAGGGTCATTTATTCATCATGTCTAATTCTTGAATTTGAATGCTGCTACACCACATTATTGTCATGATCATGTTTGTGTATGTGTGAGAGAATGACAGAGAGAAACTTACCAGCACAGTATAAATGTGCAAACACCTGTAGACAGGTGAGAAATCCACCAGGTCCTGAGCTGTAAGAATCTGTCAAACACAAATGAGGAAACATAATTTCTGTCAAACATTTACAGTACTGTTTGGTCTCTGTTATAGCTACAGGCACAATTCTTGTCACATGTGATGATCCTTGACATGCAGTTTTAATTGTCCTGAGTCTGTTGATGGAGATCCTCTCAGATTCCAAAATTGTTGCTTGGTCAGCAATCAGGAAATCATGAATGCACATGTCCCAATGGTACTAATGATTACTAGGTGATTATTTGTTTTTGTGCATGTGCAGGAACAGTCATAAAATTTTTGATCGCACCACGTAAAAAGACTTACTGCTGAAAAAGCCATAACAATTCTATCACAAAACAAACTTAATTCATTCAAAAAAAGTCAAGTGAAAAGCCAGTTAGAGAAGTTCATTTACCACAACTCCTCCTGTATTTTCAACATTATGTTTTTTAAGGTTACAAATAAAAACCCAGTTAAGGAAGAGGTGAAAGCAGTTATTGTAAAACAATCACATTTTGGAGCCCCAACTTGAACACAATGTTGCATCACCTCTTCATCTGCTTCCTCCTCATCCCCTGTGTCATCTTCCATCATCAAGCCATTGTGAACGTGAGAGTGTGTTCGTCCATTGAGGGAGTACACAGGCTTAGTGTAGTGACCCATACTAGCCTGCTTGGCAACAGCACTGTTAAAGGTCCTGTGCTGCTGTGCCTAGGGGAACACACACACAAACACATACACACATGCACACAGAGATACACAAAGATGAACACATTAATGGGATGATAAATAGATTTTCACAGCTTTCGGGGGTTATTGTTCAAAATATAAACTCTCATACCTGTCTCATGGCAGTCTCTCCAACCTTGTCAGAGTGTTTTCTGATGCTTTCAAGGAAGTCCTTGAGATCTGACATGGATATCTCCTTGATCTCCTCTCTTAGTCTAGGCAGATTTTCAGCCATGATCTGACAGAATCTGTATTGACCAACCCTGCAGGAAACACGCCAGTAGTCTAATTATGTCCATCTTTAAAGAACTATTCAAACAAAACAGCCCTAACCAATTCTATATGTAAAAGAATGCAAAAAAAACGACAAGCAAATTAAACACATCCAATAATGAGACTATCTACCAGTTAATGCAATGCTTTAACACCCAGACTACATTTCTGTAGGTCAGGCTACATTGGTAACATTTACAGCAGGATTTGGATTTATCTAATTTTTTCTACGTGTAGCAGTTTTGAAAACAATGGTCAAACTGAAAGAAACTTCAAATGGGACCTTTCTCTTTTATATGAAATTTAATTCGTGTTATAACAGCTTGTTGGGGAAGGAGAATAGACATACATTTTAATACCAGACTAATCAAAAATTGATCAAAGGCAATGCATACTGTAGAAGCTTTCATTCATAGTGACAAACCCAGAGAATCATAACCAAATCTTCAATTTCTTATAGCTCCAAAGAACTTTTTAAAACTTTGGCTAAAATATTCGCCATAATCACTTTTTTGTGTTGACAGCTTGTTCCACTGCCACCATGTGGCCAAAACTGAATGAATACAGGTTTAAATACAAGCAATGTTACAAAAAACAGAATTCCCAAATTGTCCAAAAATGTCTTAGACAATGACCCAATTACTTTGGAATCCAGACAGTACAAAAAGAAAGATGGTTTCTTTTGATAGGTCAAGCATAAACACCTAATTGTTGAGAAGTGTATGTGGCTTGGACTTTTTTGCTGCTTTTATGCTTAGCGGTGCATCATTAGGGTAATTATTTAAACTTGGTAAAGCTGCATCACAACACTTAATGTATGATTTAGCTATCAAGACAGCATATTTACATTACACAAGTATCGTGGCATTAAAATTTTAGTGTACAGGAAAAATCTTAGTGTCATGATATACTATAGCAATATATTGTGGCACCCCTTTATCTCTACATATTGCTCAAAAACCACTGACACTACATATGTAGATATGTATATATGTACGTATGTAGATATGTATGTGTGTTTGTATATCTATCTATCTATCTATCTATCTATCTATCTATCTATCTATCTATCTATCTATCTATCTATCTATCTATCTATCTATTTTCAATTTTCAATTTCGAAAGACAGACTCAGCAGAGAAGAAGTAAATGTGTGATGCATGTGTGGTTTAAGAGCTTTCTATGAGCATCTTAACATGTACTTTTCCATAATTCTGAGTCACTGATGGTAACTTCTACTTCTACTTCTACTACTACTTCTACTTTTATTTTATTTTACTTTATTTTTTTATTTTATTTTTTTATTCTTTTATTTTTTGGAGTGTACTTTTAGAGCTTTGATGACATAATCCTACCTGGGGATGTAAACCTTCTCCAGCTGCTCCATTGTTTTCAGTGCTGCATAGTATCTGAAGAGACAAATGGTATAGCTTCAGTTGGGATACATTCACAGCTACGGTCCTTTTTACACAACCATTGAAGGATAGTTAAATTATTTCAAAGCTGTCTTTACAAAATAATCAGGTACCTTTATGAATACCAAAACAGTTTATGCTTGCTGTATTTATTCATCTTGTTCATACTAGCCATAAGAAGATCCCTTCCTATGGTACCTACAGTGTTAGTGAGGAGGTATAAAATACATTTTGAAGTTTATCTATGCCAAACTGACACTTCGGCAGTCTGAAATGTGATCAAGTAAGTTTTTTCTCAAGAAACAAAAGATTTATTCTCTGTTATTATCCATTCACTCCAGTTTGGTAAGAAACATTGGCTCTCATGAAATGTTAGTAAATCTGTGAGTAGATCTGCGCATAAATCACCTTGGTACTAAACAGCTGTACAAATGCTGTGTAAAACTCTAAAGCACATGTGCACATGTCTATAAATGGCAATCAATCATAAAATGACAGCGCGCTACAACTAGCCAGCAATCAGTATACATACCCACCCATAAATAGCCAATGACCACCATTTAAGGTGTGGATATGTACATTCTGTGGACCGGCAAGCACACCGGAATGACGCTCCAGGAATTTTGTCTCCAAGTAAGGAAATAGAATATATGCAGTTTGCATAATCCAGTTGAAATTTATTTAGGCTACACTTTTTTGAGTGCTTCAAGATCCCATCATCACTAAAGTGTATATCATGCAAGAGAGACAATAAAAACAAACACAACTGTCAGTTGTCATTTCTACATTTAAGGGTGGCTTGATTGATTCATAATGTGAACTCATGCATCGAGTAACATGAAAGAAAACATTCTATCTTACAATTAATGGTATCTGTAAAATAATGGCCCTAGACTGTATGATAGCAGCACAGTGAATGTTCACCAGTCGATTTAACTACTGTAGTAAAGATAAAAGGGCAGCATTAGATCATCATATTGGGACACAGCATGATTTAACTATTCACAAAGCATTTGATTGTGTCTGATACAGTTGACTAATATTATGTTAACTTTTTGGAGGAGCGTTGTGTGCACACATGCGCATGTGTCACAGGTACCTACTAATAAGAGTAGCACTGCCTGCGAGCATGGTGCAGACAAACAAAGAGAAAGAAGGGAAGAAAAACTTTTCAATGCTGAAATAAAAGTTATTTTGGGTGGAGTTAAGAAAAAAGATTTTATTTTCTACTGTTACAATGGTTTACAACCTTTTTTTTAGCCTATATTTTAACATGTGGACAACACAAGAAGGCTGTTAAGTCAATTTTACTACCCCAGTCGCACTTTAATAAACCTCAACTCAAGCTTAAATCTGCTAAATGCCAACTAATCAAGTGTCAAGTGTGTTAGATTCCTGGGGGGGTTATTTTCATGTTTAAATTACGTGTCTCAAAGGCATCTGTCTATTGTGAACACAACAGAGTACATTATGAATTAAAATTGTAATTTCTAAAAAATTACAAGCAATATTTATGTGCATTCGTTATTGACAGAAGAACTACAAGCAGTCAGAAGCAGGTGTAGATTTTGTTAATAACTACGAAAAGATTGGAGCTCCTAAAATATTGATGAATGCTTAAATATGCGTAAATTTCCTTCTGCACGCAGTTTATAGACAAACCCGTTCTGCTCATATTTAATAAACGAGACCCACTGTGTGGAGAGTCACAAGAACAGAATGTTGTAAAATGCCTTTAAGATTGGACGGTAAGCAGTTCTTTGTTAAACTGAGATTGCTAAAGCCATAACGAAGACTGGGGATTTTGTCTCATATCATTTACAGTAGAAGCATATAAGGCAGAGACCTTACAGAGAAGGGTTAATAGGAACTGCAGTGATTTTACACATAACAATGCATTTTTAGGTCTTCATAAATACATTAAAATAATTTTATACAGACTAATGTGGCTTCTGAGGGAGCTGTGTGAAACCTGATTAATGTTCTCACTCGCATCTGTTGAGTCTGAGGACTATAGGTTTTAGTATGAAAAATCTTGAGTTGTGTTTGCAGTTATGTTGCATTGTGGATAATGTGAAGGACAATTCCATCAAGCAATATCTGATTCCAAGTATATATGGGCAGATGAAAATTGTTTTATGACAAACTTGGTGATTAGGTTTTCTTTTTTTGAGAAGTTTATTCTAGTATTTGTTTCACTGAGCAGTACACTTGTTAAATAAAAACCAAGCCTTGTTCAAAAAAAAAGGAAAACATAGCATCAGCTGATGACGATGATGACCACAAAACAGATGAAAGAGTAATGTTAAATTGTGATCAGTGAACAAAAATATAGTAGGGTTGTGCTGTCTCCTTTAGATCACCTACAGAAGGGATAACTGAAGGCCCTGTTAGGCCTTCACCCATTAAGGATTACAAGGGGAATTAAAGAATTACATGCATGTCTGGTACACTGTGTGAAAGGCAGTGAAATATTTTATTTTCAAAAGCCCTTCAGCCACCTGTGTATAAGGATATTGCAGTCTTTCATAATGTGTGCACATCACAAGGGTTCAGCCTTGGGTCAGTGTGCTGAGCTCCCATCATTAGGCTGATAGGCAGGCTGCGAAGGGATCTAATTGGTCACTCAGTGAGTGTAAAATGTGTTGTATACACATGAACAGAGGACAGCCTCATAAACTGTACAGTGAACAGAGTGCAGAACACCAAGACTAAGGACACAAAAGCTGCAAGTGGCAGGACAGTGAACAGAATGTGACCTGGGCATTAGCACCTATAATACAGATATTAACTTACATCCATGCCACACAAACTCATTACAATTTACACTAAGTGTATAAACTATGTCATTAGTGCTTCATGTATACTCCACACACAAACTCCACATGGTGACCAGCAAGGTCTAATTGCCTTGGATTGGCTGTGGGTTGTGAGCTGCAGTGAGGGGGCCTTGCTGTGAACAAGGGCACACTGAGGGTCAATTGTCCCGCAAGTGAATGGCCTCTTCCTTTGACACACAGTAATGAACAAGAACAGGTCATTATTTTCCTGTCCAAAGTGACCCCCTCCCCCGACAGGCATGTAAATACAGCCGAATGTGAAGTTCATGGGGTAAAAATAAGTTCAATCAAACCCAAATAAAAATTTTGCAGTTAAGTTTGATATGATGTTTGAGTATTCAGCTTTTCCTTTCATCTCCTCTGTCTAAAAGGAAAAATGTGTCTTCAGAATGGACAACAGAAACATTTATTAAGTTTTGCCCACTGTTTCAGTAACACCTCTACTTAATTAAAAGTAACTCAGTGCCAAGTTGTAAAGAAGTCATTCACTGCCTGTTGTGGTTCAAAGTTTTGCCTCTGGCCAGAGCATCATAGATCAGACTGGGACTTGAAGATGGAGCCTAGATCAAACATCTTATTGACAGTATTTCCACTTTTTTTTCTTTCTTTTTTTTTTTAAATATGTCAATTTAAAAGCTACACCCAGGAAAAAAATAAGATAAATAAATAAGATAAAGAGTTTGTCAAACTTCTGTCAAAACCTCTGGTTGCCCTACCAGGCAGTGGCAACAACTAGTTTTCTTTTGAAATCTGTAAGGGAGTAATGTATTGTAGTGGTATAGTACCATACTACATCACAGGTGGGTGTGGGCAGGTGGTCTGATACGAACACACCCAACTGAAATGTAGCATGTCAGTACTACTTTGGTATATCAAACCTAGTTTGCAGGGCAAGCCAGATTACTAGATTGGGTTGGCTCATTTAGAATTTAGGAGCCTCAAGAATTTCAAAACTACAACAAGTTTTACTGGGTTTTTTTGTTTGTTTTTTTTAAAATATTACTGTTATATATCTGTCACATTTTGATAAAGTCAGACGGATACCTTTTGGATTCCAGTTGTTCCTTTAGTTTGCTGTACATTTCCAGCACTAGAAAGGAAGAGAAGACAGGAGAGACAACCAGTGGCAGTATTCTTTGGGGGCAGAATTCCTTAGTTCAAACATTTCACCAAGTTCTGTCTGTGAAAGCATGCTTAAACAGTGTCTACCGACAAAAAAAATTGTGTATTTTGAGCCAAAAGACAAGATTATCATCAAACACAAAATGCCTGCATTTAACTTCAACAGATATTTGTATGTATGCAATATGTGTTCATTGAAAAATAATAAAATAAAAAAAAATAATACCCAAGCTACAGAAGATAAGACAGGGAATGCAGTAATGGCTTTCTGTAATGTTAAAATTACATAACCTTACATCTTTAGGTCACTTAGGTGACTAACAGCAACACATCAATAACTTTAGGGTTAAAGTGACCATCACATTGAAACACAATTAGCTTTGGTACCTGGTATACATAGCTGGAGTTTTTCCACAGTGGTGGCCATGTTCCTCTGCTGGATCCGACATCGAATCACCTCTTCTGTTTGAGCTGTCACCTGAGAGAAGGAACAAACAATGGAAAAGAACAATGAGAAAGAGGCCAACATTGTTCACAACCGGGTAAAAGAACGGCCATGTCTAATGCAGAACTGTCTTTGCATTTAACAAGCATGCATATGTTCTGACAGCACAATAAAAAGGTTTTGTCCTCCACACATTCATGTATACAGGCATACAAGGACTTACCTCCCTACCGGCTTCTTGTAGTCTTCGATTAGTGTCTGTCACTTGACCCTTATAAAAACAAGGACAGACATGAGTTTAACTGTACAGCTTTAGTATCTTTCCTTTGATTCTTTCTCTCTTTAATTTATATTTTCTTAAAATGTTTATTTTTCACAAAACCCATCTGGGTTCATCTCTGGCACATTAAGGTTTCTGTGACAATTTCAGTTTTATTCCATGACAATCTCTTGGGCAGCACTTCAGTTTTTTCATTTCTTCTTCTTCATTTTCTCATTTTAATATCATTTTATTTTTTAAGTTAAATACTTTTAAGAATTCATGAATATGTTGGTATTGGTTAAACCATTGATGTTATCACATATCTGTACATCACTCCTCTTTCTGTCTACTCCCCCCCTTCATGCCCTCTCTTTTCCCTCTCTACCTCACTCGCTGCAGCTGCTCAGCCTTGTAATCAGCTCATTGTCCATGAAGGGGCAAGGACAAAAGCAGGCAAATTCAGATTAACCAGGCAGCGGGGACCTGAACCCATCGTCGGTGCACTAGGTCTTTCATGGGGTTTAATGGCTTGTGACAGTCTCTTTCTCACAGATTCAGTGACAAACTTCTCGATTCTGGATGGGGATTTTTGAACTCTCGGCTCTTGTCACACGGCTGAGAGCCATGACCCAATTGACCAGTCGGCTTTTTGATGACCATCCTTTCAACAGTGAAGCTTCCAAACAAGAGGGACCAACTACATAATCACTGCCTCTCTAATGATTCAACAAGGGTGCAGTAGCACAGCAAGAATAAGTGAGAGCAAATACAAAGGTGACATTTCTGGAAATGTAATCAAGACTTTTATCTAATACAACATAATGCTGCCCAGGTCCAAGGAGTACCAACTATGACCTCTAGTATGACCTCTATTATGAGTCAGTGTCTTTTCTCATTAGCCACCTTGTCCCATTACAGAGAAAAAGAAACCCTTGTAAGAGCTTAAATTAGAACTCAAACATTTCAAAAATTTCCTGCAGGAGCAGCTGCATTTGATAAAGATTTTCTGGATTTCCTCTGGATGATTGACAATCCTCACAAACACCTGGTAAACCTTGTTGGGAACTAACATGCAAACAGGGTTTGTTAACTCATACAATGCCCTAATGTTTCAAACATTAATTCCAGCAAACTCAAAGCCCCATATGTCATAAGCTTATAACATGGTCACTTCAAAGTCAGATAGCCCCGTTATATGTTTCAAGAAACATTAATGTTTTGTCTTTCAAATCCAAAAAGTCTTCATTTGATCACTTTGACAGTCTGATTTGTTTAAATGCTGTTTCACTTTCAGTTACACAATGCTGTCATATATATATACATATATATAATATGTTTGTCAATAAAATATTGCTTAATTGTAAAATTGAAGGAAAAAAATTATTTGAAAGAAAAACAAAAATTATCCATTTTGCTGAAAACAGTATATGAGTATAATGAAAAATGACAATTACTGTAATTTTCGGACTACTGAGCGCACCTGAGTATAAGCCGCACCCACTAAATTTAAAAAGAAAAAAGATTTTGTACAT
>JAQMCX010000034.1:6637186-6707223 GCA_029814765.1 Acanthurus leucopareius
TGATTGGTGAAGATTACACTCGGCTGTGTTAAACCCACTCACGCCTTCTCTCCTCCCTCTTTGCCACTTGCGCCGGTAGGAGGGAGGGAGGCGTGGATGCGCCGCGCCGTGCATGAAAATTGCAAAATGCCCTGGACACACCCCGTTGGCGCGGCGCAGGCAAGGTGCAGGGAAGGTGCGCCGCGCCTGCGCCTGGTCTATGAAAATAGAGCCCTATATCTTTATTGCTTGACATTTTCAGGTACCCATGGTTAGTAATAGTTAGTACTACAGTCTTTATGTTCAGTGTACAGTAGCATTGCACATACGTGCAAAGGATAAGACTTATGTTATTCTGTCTTTTCCTTATTGTAAAATGTATTTTACCAAAAAAAATAAAGGCGTGTGTATCAAAGCCTTAGTTATTTTTTACGTCTTCACCATAGAGCTTCATTGTTGTCCAAAAACTCAAAAATCCATCAGTAGGCTACATGGGTGCATCAAGTGACATGATCCTTCACATTGTTTATTTTTAATTTTCACAAGCATATCAAATATGACACAAATCAACTACTAAAAACTGCCCCAAGTAAATACACTATTTCCTCCAATTAATTTGCTAAAATGAAAGTGTGCTGATGCCTTTTTTAAAAAAATGTGGCTGTGGTGTTTGCGTAGCATGTGTGCTGACCAGTGTGCTTTGTCCCTACTGTTACATACAGGGCAGAGAAGTTGGGAAGAATTGAGTATTGTTGTTTTTGGTCTTCACATGAAACTTTTCAACTATATATTTGTTATAGATAAGGCAATGAAGACAATTTTTTTCTTAAAACAACATTAAATCCACATTGTTCTGGATACAATTTCCTGATTTGGATTTTTAAAAAAATATGTTTAAACAAGACAGTAAAAGTTGGACCGCTGTACTAGTGCGTCAAAATGACAACTTAATTCAACAAAATGAGGATATTAGAAACAGGTGAAATAATCCAACCTGACTGACAGATTTTTGCTCCGCTGTTTTAAGAAAATAAGATTTTCATGGTTCAACAGACAAAATATAAACATGGAGATTTTTTTGGAGTGCATTCCAAAGAGAAGGCCTGAAGCACATGATATCCTCTGTGTAGGATGTTGTTTTTTTTTACCCCAGGAAAAAAAAAAATTACCAGACACTTTAAAGAGCAAATATAAAGCTTTCATAAATTATTTAATTCATTTTTTTTGTATAAAGAGCAATAAAATGGAAATGTGTTTATTAGCAAATGTCCCAGATTGTTGCAACAAATTCCCTTAACAACCTGCAAATAAATTACAATTGGAAGTGAAGGCTACACAGAGCAGCAGCTCCTCCACACTGTGCAGCTGCCAATAGTCGCTGACTCCCAACAGTCCTGCCAACTGCTGCTTGTCCCTTCTCCCTGGCAGACTCGTCTTTTTAAGGCCCCTCGCCACTACAGCCTTTGAACACAGCACAGGCTGCAGGACACACTGTACCGACAAGATAAACATGCCGCATATTCAAAAGTCACAATGAAATTAATTTATGTCTTTTCATCTTTTGAAATTACTCTCTTAATTTCATGTGTGTAATGTTATTTATGGCATTTTTACATTCCACCGAAAATTTTTATTCATCCGAAATTTTCTCTCATGGCCACAAAAACAAGGCTGCTTTTATCTTGACTTGTTGCCTTCTGATCAATACCGTCTTTATGTCTTTGATCGCTGAGCCCATACACACATGAAGTCTGGATTTAAGTGGTTTTGGTACCGAACCATAGATATTGCCAGCGGGTGGATCTGAACTCTGGGAGAACATATGGGGTCAATTAGGCAGAGTTTGCTCCTGGATGGAGTTCAACTGATCCACAATAGGGACCTGCAGAATAGGTGGTCTCAGGCCATTTGGCAAGGCAATTGTGGGCAGCCTGTGAGTTAGCGACATGAAAGTATCAGGTGTTAGCCAGCAAATGATCCAGGAAAGGTGAGGCTGGGGTAGCAGATTGGCTGGCTCAGGCCCCGTGTGACCAGTGTTAGGAGATAGAGAGGAGAGGGAGAGGAGGGTAACCATGCATGATCCACTGCTCTTCAAAAACACAATATATCAGTGCTCTGCTTAAATACACTTAGAAAGAAACTATTATTTTCGAATTGTGAAACTGCCAAAAAAAGTAACTGATTATTTTTTGATACTATTTAAGATAAAATATAGTTTTAATGAAGTAGGTTTTATAGGTGTCATTTTTTATACATATTTAAGTCACATTAAACAAAAAAATATTAAAAATATGAAAAGAGGAAAATCTACAAATAAATTGAACTTTAGTCAAATTTCTTTTTTCCTATGTATGTATTTCACATTGACAGGTTCCCAGAGATACACAGTCCAAGAATAAGATCATCTTCTTTGGTTCCTCACCATACATTTTAGTGACAGCAATTTGGTTATTGGTCCATTTATGTTGACATGATGTTGAGGTCCACTTTCAGTGCATTTCCACCCATAGACAGTTATTTAATTCATGATAGCATAAGCTCCTGTTGACCATACCAGATCAACCAAACACTTTTACATAAGGCTGACTTAAAAAGGCATACTTTAAAAACACACTGAAGCTACAAACACATTAAGTTCAACTCCTTAAAGAGCTGTACAGGAGAAATGTGTGAGATATAGGGCAGCGTATCACTGGAGTAACCACTATCTACTGTTCACCATAAGCTTGGCTGGACTGTTTTTGGCTAGTAGCTTGCTTGCTCAGTTAGCCATGAAACTAGTAGCCCTTTTGGCTGACCAGTCTGCCTGGACAGGGAGTACTGGGGAATGTGTTGGTGCTTACACTGCAGACAACAGAAGCAGTGTTCAGTGAACGCAGCCAAACCAAGACTGAACACAGACTCTAAGATGAAGTGAGGCCAGTTTGACAACAGAGATAATGGTACTAAAGTGATCTACAGTCGCTCCAACCACAAATGTAATTTAGGGGCTACAAAAACATGGCACTTAGCATGCTAACTCTTCTAGATATGTCTGCAGCACAAAACACAGATGGCTTTGAAAAATCATCAGAACTATAACTTTTTTCAATTTGTTAAAATTATTAGTTTATTTTTTGAATCTTTTAAAATATTTTAGTGCCATATCTTTCACTTTTCCTCTGTGAACTACACAATGACTCTGTGCAACAGGAGAGGCAATATTAGTATACTTAATTAACAGACAAAGGTAACCTTAGTAATGCTCCAAATGAAGCTGAAAGCTCATTTTCATATGTGGAATCCGGATGAAATTGCCATTTGCACGGGTTAAGGTGGTAAAAGCTTTAAGAGCAACAGTAATAACAAAACCAAACTGACTCTTATGACTCTTATTAGAACTAACCAATTTTAGCAAGTCTGCTAGGATGACATATGACAAATATTGAGCTATAGAGAACCATGTTTCTCCTCTTACAGTGAAAGTAAACCATCTACTCCCACCTCCAGCACCTGCACTTACTTGTACAGGACCAATTTGTCCACTGAATGCAGAGTCAAAAACAGGCCATCAATCCTCCACTTGATAACATGTCAAACAATTTCAAATCCCAAAATGCTGAGCAAAACTGGGATTAGTAACTGTAATCAATACTTGCTCTAAAATATATTGTTATATGTTGTTATTGTTTAACTGCCCAACACTAGAGACTGTTCACTTCATTTCAATGATCCACCCTGGAATGCTGCAGACAACTGACAACACTATTGATGTGGAATAATTTAAAACACATAGCCTACAGTAGTATTATACTTTTTTTCATATTGTGGTTGAATGTATTTTAAGCCAAAGCTATGTTAAACCCACATAATATCATACACATGGCATGTGGATCTAAAGTTGGCTGGTTGGTGTTGCATTTAGGTAAACCTAATTTTGAATGAAACATGATAATATATTCCATGAGACTTCAGCTGAGGTTAAGAGCTTGTTCTTGGATCTTGATGAAGCCTGATGACATAGAGTCTGAGCGCAAAACACACAACTGCACGGTCATATCCGTAAATAAGGCCCTTAGAAGAAACACACTTGAAGCTTTTAAACTCTCCGAGACATGCCTTTTTGGTTTCTGAGTCATGCACAGTGTAAAGTTCAAACTGCGCTTTCAGGGCATAAAGTGATTCAAAACCACAGTTTACAGTTCCCAGCAAAGCCATCCATCAGAAAAATGAAACCATGGTTTGAGCTTTTCAAATATTCACTTCGGTCTGCAGGATGAAGTCACAAGTTGTCTACATGTTGTGTAAATTGGGCAGTCACAGTGGAAAATAGGAATGGATGAAAAAAAAATAAAAAAAAGAAAGAAATAAAAAAGAATAAAATGGCTACTCAGCGGAATCAAAGAATGTCAAAAAGGACAAAAAAATCCCTGTGAGCTGTCTACCATGAAAAATTACACTGGTGAGCACATGATAGATGTTTGATTGATCTTTTTTATTCCACAGTTTATGTTATGGTTTGTGAACATGAATTGGACCTCATGTTTGTCCGTGCAAGAGAAACTTTATAGGTGTAATATGGAAACCAGAGGTTGTCATTAAGTCAAACTGAGTATTTTGAAAGCTGAAATACCAATCATGTAATTACACACAGACTCATTTTAAAGGAAATGTCTGGTTTGTTACAGTTCCAGTTGTATTTGTACAGTTTTAGCCATCGTGAAATACCCAGGAATCACAGCCCAGGTTAGCAAAATGTCATTTTTAAATGAAAGCTACTTAAGTATCAGCCCTGGCAGGTTATGTGTTTTTATCTTATCATTTGCTCCTGTCTTGTACATGGCCTTAAATTTAAATCTAGTTTTAGAAATGTTATCACTCTTTTGTTGCTATACTGTGTTCATGTGGAGCTTAAAAATGGAGAAAGTTGTGTGAAGACGAAATTACTTACAACTAACATTAGACTCGATCTTATCATGCCAGTCAGCACGATGGACAATTTTGGCCCAAGGTTAAAGTAATCTGTTAATCCAGCCCTGGTTATTATCTTTCCCAATATTGGTATTTCATGCTAAAACAGGAGTTGAAAATTTGAGTTAAAAAAAAAATTTGGAGAAGGAGAAGCCACATTTAAATTACACTAAAAACACTACCTAGCTGGCAAAAAACACTTTCATCTTAATCAAAAAAGAAAACAAGGCAAAAAACAAGTCAATTTAACAATTTATGTTCCTTTTAACCTTTATGGTGTTTGTATTAATTTTTGTGCTTGTTTATTGAATTTTTTATTTCCCATTTGTTGCTCAGTAAAAAAGTCTGACAAAAAAAATCACTGTTTCAACTTTTGACCTGCTGCTCTTACTGTGTTTGTGCAAAACTTTCCTGTAGATTAAGAAAACTTAATTCGTTCTTTATTTCAATTGCACTCCCTCCTGGTTTTTCATTCCAAAAAGCTAAATCTATCTGAAGCTCTTTGGCTTATGACACATTAATATGATGCATAACGAACTTGTGGTTCCTCTTGTGTTATGGCCTCGGGAACAGATTAGTCGTAATTGTGTAATAGTAAAAGAGAGAGGATATGTTGGTAACCATTGCTTTACATAATCCTGATCAACTGCTGGATTGACCTGTCTGATCATCCAACTACTTAAGTTTATGGCTCCATGTTGATATTTTCCAAAATTTTAGCCATGACTTTAGTGAGTACAACAATATTTTGACTGAAAAACAAAGCTCAAGTTGTTCAGGTAATTATAAATGCAAAGGTCAGTTTAAGTTAAAGGTTAAGTTATGAGTTTGACCGTAATGGCTGTAATATACCTGTTGCACATTGCTGAATTAGCCACAGTGGTGACTCATTAAACCAGTTGTCACTTAAACCACACACATGAGATCACACTGTGTGACCTCTGATCATCATGCAGCATCTGTGTGAATTATGTGTCGCTCTGAAACGTTCTGCAGTTGTAACATCTGGCATTTTACTACAGTTAAACTGTGAACACTGGAGAAAATGTCGAAAATAACCATTTTCTATGTGAAAAAATGGCGTTCTCTTTATTTTGGGGGTGACATTTTCCTCCTCATGCATCATTTATACGCCCCCTAGAAAACAGCAGATGGGAAAAATGGAGACAGAGGAGATGAAATTATGAAATACCAGCCCTGTTTGGATTAAAGTTTGTGTGTGTGTGGAATGGTACCTCTCCTGTCTGATTTTATCTCTTTCTATCTTTGCGTCACTGCATGTGTGTCTATGTGTGTGTGTGTGTAAGAGAATTTTTCGGTTGCATCTGAGAATGTCACAAATGTACATGAATGGAAACAGTGGGGCATTCCAAGCAATGTTGCAGGTCCAGGGGATAATTCTGCCTTTCAACTGCTTCCCATTTATTTCATAGCTGCAGCACTGTCATCTCACCCTGGTCAAGATGAAAAGCATCGTTGTGTAAAGAAATTGAAATGAAAATCCTTCTGGACCCAGCAGGATGGGGGGGGGGGAGGTATTATCTATGACTCAATGGCACTTCCCTGGGATAAGATCTAATTCTGGGAGGAAAATTTCTTTATATGGCCACCTGCTGTCATCAGCTTTGTCCCAGGATCACAAGTTGTTCTGGGTGACCGGGCTCGGGACACGGCGAGAGGAATGCACTCAGCTCCCCGCTGACATTTAGATCTCTTTATTTTCTCTTTCATTCAGCCCAGAGCTGGCTGAGAGAGGGATGGGGGGTAGTGTGTGTGTGTGTGTGGGGGGGGGGGGGTCCTGGATGAGGGTCTGAGGTATAGAAGGAGTGGGTCCCAGGAGGCTGGAGCACAACACCAGCACCACCCACACTTCAGCAGCAACATGAGCACCATGACAAACTGCATTCAACAGTTCTCAAATTGTGCAGCAGAACACACATAGTGGGATAATTAACAACAGTCTGATCTTCTGTCATCCTCTTAATCTGCACCTGGACGTGTATTCTCATTAAAAGGCTTTGCTTCTTACCTCATGGCCAACCATCCCGCTAGATAAGCTACACCTTGTTACAAACAACATACCAGACATGTAATCCTTAGAAAAAACTACCCAAAATGACATATTTTTTTGAAAAAGAAAGGAATTTAATTTTGCTTTAAAAGGTTTTACCAAAATAGTACTTAGTGTTGTATGAAATGCTGCAGTGTAAGAAATAACTTTTGCTTTAAGTTGCACTAATAATTTTTACTTTTAACTCCATATAAATGCCAGGAGGTATGCTAACTATTTGCTTACATGTTAGCCACAACATATTGAAAATGCAAAAATATGACAATGTTGTTTTTGCAATTTATTCTTCTGCTTCTTGTTGACCAAATAATAAACTGAAAGAAACAGTTAATGAAAGAGCCACTTAAATACATGAGGATCAGTTTACTAATCATGCAAAGTCATTCTCAAAAGTTGCATAAAGTCCTATCTGAACTCTAATGAAAAACCTGATGCTGATGTCATCAGTGACACCTCATTACATAATCAGGGTTTTCTTAGCCTGGAGATGGAAACAAACTGTCTTTGTGGAGATCTAAGGTGTAGGCATTTATTTACAAGACAGGGAGAGTCTAAGAAAAGTTGTTGCATCATGGCAAGATTAGAATCTTGCATTATTGTAGGTTCCAGTGTCTTTCAAAGTTATTTCATACAAGAGAATCAAAGCAGAAAAAAAAGCTTGGCTTGTAGTGCTTCAATTTTGACCTCTCTTTTTAAAATTTGTCCCCTAATTTACAGAACGGCAATACTAAATCACTGGAGAGGCCCTTTAATCTACAAAGTGACAAGGAAATAAAGTTGAAAGTAAAAAGTAGAATACTTTGACTTTGCTCTGTCCTTCATCATACAGCAGCATCACCACTGTCTTTATTTCCCTCTGAAAATGAATAAAAGAAACACTATCACACAACTGATGCTTTGTATTGAATCAACTGGTGGTCGCGCAGCAGACAACTTACTTATCATTCAGCTCTTTTCGGGGAGGGGAGAGGGGGGTCTGTCGGTCTCAGTGAGCCTCTTGTGTCTCTGCAGCAGAACAATAGATCCTTGCAAAGAAGTCAGCTCAGAGCCAAGAGACAAATCTCACCAAAAGACACCTTTTGTTTCTGCTCAAACCAAATCTGCCGCTCCGTGCCACATAATTGATGGCCAGGCGTATGTTTCTCTTTTCTTCTTGGGGCTGAATGGGAACTGTACTGCCGCCATTTGTCTTTCCCACGCATGTCATCACAAGACAGGCTCTATATAAAGTACAGCCTCGTAATTCATGCTGTTGTTGAAACTGGTAGATATGATCTTGTTGAACATAAAAATATCAATGTATATATAAACCAAAGTGCTGCTGGGTTGAAAGCACTGCCAGCTGATTACAGGCTTAAAAATATGGAGCTTTTTTCTTTCTCTATCAGAAATAATGCCACCATCCATCTGTGCAGGCCACAGAGACACGACATCTGAAAACAAAAAGAGATATCTGAATGTTGTTAGCTGGTTGCTGTGGAGGTTTAGCCTGCTTGTGATTGGTTTTAGGGCCCTCAGACAAATACCAGAAAGGACATCAGCACAGCAAAAGAGAGGGATTACAGTAAATATTGACTTTGTGCAGAGGAGGATAAATATCATGTTAAGAAAAAATATAGTAATGTCAGATTTTTGACCATAAAATTTATAAACATTTGACTTATTTCTTGGAAGTTTAAACTTTGCAAAACATTTACTAGAGCTCTATTTGTCCTTGTAACACTGAGGACATTTTAAACCACCAGACTAAATTTATAAGCTATTTTTTCTTTAACATTAGACAGTGATGGAAAATGTGAGGCACAGGACGAGTGGTGCAGCTTATGAACAGGCCAGGCAGGGAACAGCTTGGGGCCCAGGGCCATAAGGGGGCCCCTGAAGGCTGACAAACTTTACTTGACAGAAATATCTCAAAACATGGCAACCGCAGTGACCACAAGCCCCTCTCACTGAAACAACCTATAAACAATTTGCAATGGCATCTCAGTGGGTAACTTTCCTAAAGAGGCCTCATGTCGTTGCCCTCTGTCATCAAACTTGCATGATTCTGTAATGTTGATTGAAAGTGAAAGTAGGTGAGGAAAAAAGAAAGCAAGACAGTGGCAGGATGTACTTTGCCAAACTATTACCAAATTCTATCCAACTTTATATTTTATTTGAAATTAGTTATAATCATGTAGACAAGATTATAACTAATCTCTGTCCAAAATTTTTTTAAATACAGTTTTTAGTTGTTTTTGTTTTGCAATTGAAAATTCTTGAAAAAACATAAAATCCAACTTCATCATGAAAGGCTGTAAAGCAACAAATCTGTGTGTCTGGTCTAACCTCAGTTTTAGAAACATAACCTTACTTGGCATTTTAAAACAAAGATGCAGCACAAGCCTCACTGCTGCATAATGTTTCTGAACATGTTGAAGTAAACTGCACGATTAACATAACACAACTCAGCTAGGCCCTAAGATTTTAAGTTCATGCAACAGATGTCAAGTGTAAAAACTCATAACTGGAACTCATAACTACTTAGTAAGAAAGTGTTTGACACTGACCTGTCAAAGACTGTCTGCCATCCTCAGAAGCTGCTGCATAGTAGTGAGTGCTGTAAATGCAGACTGTGAGAACATTAACATGAATCTAAACAATTTCATCCTGGTATATTTGTTTTCAACTTTTTAACGTAGGAAACATTATTATAAAAAAATTCCATCAACTTTATTTTTCAATTTTTCTCTCCTTGCTGGCTGAGTAGCTTCTGATGAGATAGATGGACTTTGTGGTGAGAGGATTTTCTCATATGCTTTATGCAGAGTTTTAAATATGTAATCATCTGGTACTGAGTAATGATTTAGTTATCAGAAAGTTTAATTGATGTCGTGTTGATCTGTTAACTAACATTTTAACGATGGTCCATTGTGTTCTGACATCTAGATGGTCTCCATTAGCTTACTAATGTCAGGTTTGTTTTGGGCATCAAATCTACACAAAATACACAATTTGAAATGTTATTTTTCAAATGCCTCTAAATTAACAAAAAGGAAATTGAGCCTCATTTAAAATTTACACTCCAGTAAATTCACCTTTGCTTTGGGTGTCTGTATGGACATTCCAAAGAAAAATCACCAGCCGCACTTTTTTTATTTCACACAGCAGGAGTTGGATCAAATTTTTTTTTGGGGCCAAGTTCTGTGCTGTGCACTAAATACTGCCCTGTGTCAGTTTTTATTGAACAATCTCAACTAGCCATAGCTATCACCACTGCAACGGATTGCAAACTGCTTCAAATATGGCAGAAGAACTTCATGTCTCTAACATGAAGAACCACCCAGGCAGAAGCAGATTTCTACCATTATGCTGCAACTCTTGTCAAGTAACCTAAATTAGTTAACTGAAAAATTTATTACTGATGATGTTTTTTTTTTTTTGAATATACATAGACAAAGGAGGCACTTGGTGTTTTGCATTAACAAATTTTTAACAACAACAAGCTGACTGTGCTCCACTGCAAACATCAGTGGTTAGTTTGAATGTATTTTTAATAACAGGGTTGATTTGGAAACTATGCTGACTTTGTCACGTTCTGTGTGGCCTCGGCTAAAATTAATGCTCTTTCTCACTGTGCCTCAGTGGCATATTTTATCTGCTGTTGATATATTTTGACACTTAAGCTATTGTGGTCTGGGTAGACTAACGTGCCACTTAGGGACATATCTGGAAAATGTGGACTTTTTTTTGGTGTTCTTTGTGTTTGTCTCAGCTCTCTTTTTTGTCTTTTGTGGTCTGTTAAGTAGCTAGCTTTCTCTCTCCCCTCTGTGTGTGTGTGTGTGTGTTGCATGCGTGTGTGTCTGAATGTGTGTCTAAATGTGTGTTTGTGTGTGTGTTTGTGTCTGACGAGTGCAATACTGAATGTTTGTAGGATGGGTGTGCCTACTAACCTTAACTATAAACTTGTATTAACCCAGATGTAGTGACTGTCTTTGTTTCTCCATGTAAATTTGCTTGCGAAAAAGGGAGTTAGTGCAATCAACTAACCCACAGTAGCCTTCTTCAGATTGCATCTCTCTCTTTTTCCCTTTTTTCACACAGAAAACACACACAATAAACACATTTTTCAATGTGTGTTTCACTGTGTCCTTCTACACCTGCCTGCCTTGGTTGTCACATGTACAGCAGCTTTTGTAGGAGTCCTTGATGAGGACCTGTATTAGCTCATCGACTCACTGTCACGACTTCCAAAATGTGTTCGTCAGACACACTAGTGTCTTTCATTCTAAGTAGCTTTCATTTCTGCTTGCTCAGGTTTATAATGCCCTCCAGTGTTCTCAAACTTTCCTCTGCCATTTATACACCTGACAAGCCTCAGTCAATCTTCCATTCAAAAGATGGAGAAGCTGCTTAAAATAAATGGTACTACAGTCACCCAATCTCTGTTGTACATTGACTGCACATCTTATATCAATTTTTCTTTTATTTGTAATTATTTTTTAATTTAATCAGTATACCTGTATTGAATCTGACACAAACTCTCTTTTGGAACTCTTTAGTCAGCTTACTCTAAACCTGCTGGTCTGTATTTCTAGAACTGAATGTCAAAGTCAAAATACTTCCTTCTTTTATCTCTGGTTTCAGATGTTTCACCTAACAGTTTTTTAAACTGACATTAGGAAAGGCATTTTGGAAAGCAGAATCCTTAATCTTTAGAGGTGAAAGATTATAGTATGTGAACCAACAGAGGAATTGTTGCATTTTTTTTTCTGACAACTTTTCAGTATTTTACTGATTTGCCTTCAGAGAAAACTGACTTGTTCTTTAACTTCTTTATGGAAACTTAGAGACAACTTTTTTTTCTTATCACCTACTCAAGGTGGGCCACCTTATGTATGCGCCATACTGCCATAAACTTAACTTTTCCCTTTACCATCTTTTGCTTTATGTGGTTGGTTTGGCCACTGTGTGAGGAAATAAATCCTGGACAGTGAGTACACTCATGTTTGGCCACCATCTTGAACTCAAGAAGAGAGCTTCCACACTTTGCAACATGGCAGCCTGCTCTAACAAGATTGTATGTGCCTGAGCTCTTTGCACTTAAAGATTTGTGCAGTTTTTTCCAGATAAATGTGGTTTCTTTGGCTGTAGCCAGATTACATTTGTACAGGATACAGGTTTAAGATACCATTGGTACTCTAAGAGACACTGAAACCGATAGGGGCAATTGCTTTCATGAGGCCATTTCTTTCCTAATGTCCTGCTCTTCACTGTTACTGCCCTTCTGCTTCCTGCACTGAGACTAAGAAGAGATATTCTTGGCCCATGTGAGCTTTTGAGTTTCTTCCAAGGGGTTGACTATCCTGGTTCAAGTTTGGCAGTGGATTTCCTATGTTCTCACTGCTGTCCATGATAAAAAAAAACAAACAAAAAAAGAGTCTAAAAAATGAGTTAGCTCTGAAAACTCAATTAAATATCTTCAGTTGCACTGTACTTTAAACCAAGACTAACTAAGGCACCGTTATTCATTAGAATCATCATTGACATGACACAAGCTCAGGCATTAAACAAACACCTCAAATGAATGTTTACAAATTAAAGACTCTCATATCGAACTTCTAGCCAAACACAAAACACACAAAAAAAAAGTTCACAAAAAAGTGTAAGTATTGTTTTGGGTATAACCCTAAAACAATACTCAAGTTTTTCATATGCACACTGAAAGCACTGTTGGTTGCTTTAATCTTCTACTCTCCATTGTGACTGCTAAGAGACGCCTTTTTGAAGTAACATCAATGTAAATGCTCAGGGACAAAATAAGTCATGTTATTAATCAGCAGTTGTTATAACTGTTGAGCAGAGACCTTGTTTGTCTGAAATCATTTCTGCAAATACAAAAGATTAATTAATTATTGTTTTTCAAATAAATTAATGTTGCTTTTGGTAGTCAGCATACTAAGTTGATGATGTTAAAGACCTTGAGGTGTGACTTTAAAAATCACCAAACTTAATCAATTCACCAATGTCATATGCCAGCTTCCAAATCTATTTGGTTACTGTCAATTAAATTCAATATGTAGTTAAGAACTTTTAAATTTGATAAAGTTATCAAAGTTATCAAATTAATGCTCAGTTAATATAGATTAAAGATCTGGAGAATGGCTTTTAAACCAGGTCAACATAAATCAACTTTCAAATATTTGCGACACAACTGAGTTCTTTCACTTATGTACAGATATGTTCCCTTTAAAACAAATCACAGTTATATATGAACTTCTAACATAATTGTGTCAAGCAAGACAATGAATGCAGAACTTTAATTCCAAAATTCAGTACTCTTACAAAAAAATCATTTGAGAATAACCCACAACCCACAAGATTATGACCCACAAATATGATCAATAAAAATTATTTGAAAATACTCAAGTCCTGAGGCTACAGTGCATGTGTTGGTGTGCTTCATGCCAATTTAATTAACATATTATCCAAATAAACCTCTCACAAAATGATTCCTACTAATCTTTTTAGCTTTCTGGCAACATAGCCAGTAATTTGACCTTTCTTTTTTACTCTTGCTTATTTTACAGCCGATTCTTGACATTTTTCCCTCCTAAGTCGCAACCAAAGTTTGCACAATAAAATTACATTTCATTTCTGCAGCTGTTTCTGAATGTGTGTGAAAAGGTTCTACAATGTTGATAAAGGCTGAGGATTCCAATGGATTTCTCTGACATGCACATATATACACACTCTTACACACACACATGCACACAATTATACACATATTTTCTACAGCCTCCCACAGGTGACACTCCTTAGAGCTCAGGTAAGTGAGGTCCAAAAACAAACCCGCACTTACTGCTTATCTCCATAGGTGCCGCCAAAGAAAATGAAATGGAAATCATTGTGATAGTTACTTAAATTCCACCTGACCTGGGTACAGCTCTCTGTAGATTTTCTATTTATGTATAAATGCAATGAGCATGTTTTATTTATATTTTTTTTGTATCTCTTGTGGAGACAAAACAAGAAAACCAGCCTTAAATACCAATTTGAAGTTCTCACACAATATCTCATAATGTCTGTAGATAACACATTTACAGTGCAAGTAAACATCAATGAAAAATCACAAAAACAGCTTAGATGGAAATCCCTTTAAACACAAGTGTATATACTGTAATATAGTTTGATTTCTTACACTTATTCATATGAATTATTTTTTATGCTGTATTTATGTATTTTTGTATAAAGTAGGTGAATCTCCTTTTCAACTTGATCTGTTTAACAGTACTTCATATTTTGAGATGTTTTTTTTTTTTTAGATTTTTAGAAATATCTGTCATATTTCTTGGTTTTTGTGTTCTACCAGATTTATACTTTGTGCAATTAACAGAATGAATGCTTACAAAGTCTGCAAATGTAAACCAAAATGAACCTACAGAAAGCAAAGGCAATAAAATGAAAATAATAAAAAAAATATACAAAAAACTACAAACTGTATAAGAAATTTATTGACTGAGCAAATGTGCTTTTTGTGTTTTGCACTTCCAGTGAGAGAGGGCTGATTACAAACTGATGTTAAGATTAAGGTTAAATAAGGATTGGATAAGGTCTGTACTGAACCACAGAGGAAAATTCACTGTATTATTTGAAATGGCTCTAAACATTTCTGCCCATTGTTTTACTTAACGACCCTTATAAAACAGCTTGTTCCCTCTCCCCCTGTTTGTTCACCACGTCTGCCTCCACATGTGACTCTTTATTGTGTGCATCTCAAGGTTTCCACTTTCATTTCAGTGGAACAGAGAGGTGTTTCTTTGGGAGCCCAGGCAGCGGCCTGCAGCCGTGGCCCTGCGCCTGGATCGCCTTACTCCATACAGCTCGGCTTTGTTATCGGATCTCCCAGGTTGAAGGACACAGTGCATCATCTAACCCGCCTTAATGCATGCAAGATGTCCAATCAGCGCAGTGTTTGGTCATTACGGCCGCCGCGCCAGGCCTCCTTCCTGCAGGCCTTCGTGGCTGGACCCAGGAGACCCCTCTGATGATCTCAGGAGCAGATCTCTGTTTCCCCTCACATGAGATCCTTGTCCCAGGGTTCATTTATGCTGGGGTAAACGCATACGGACATGGGTGCCACCATACATCAAACTGGTTAAATATTCCATCTGAGTGGAAACGCTGCTGACTCCGATATCACACCCGATACCGAATCAGCCTGACATGGAAGCTGATACCTGTGGATTCTTTATGGCCTCTGAAGTTTCTCTGCATTCAGCTGAGACATATACACCTACAGGGTCTCAGTGACTTATTTTTTACTCTTTTTCTCTGCCTCGAATGCAAAAACCCTGTTCAATGTTTTTTGTTGTTTTTTTTCTTAAAATCAGTTTTAAACTTTGTTCCACATATGTCCCACATACCATCTCTATTTTGGGGATACAGTGTTGAGTATTTACTCTTCAAAAATTATAAATTAAGTAGATGCAATAAGTGCAAGCAGTACATGCATACTAAAATCACTTGATCACATAATGGAAATGGAGGAGCTACTCAAAACTAGGAATAAAAAACTGATACAGTGTTGGAGAATGTGATGGTTCCAGAAACAACTTACAAAATGAACATAAAACTGAAAATGGAAACTATTCACTGATTCTATTTTTCATTTGTAACTAAATGTTAAGATTATGAAACAGTGTCTGGTTTGGATGTGACACATGCTTTATTTACCCGTTAAATGGTAAACTGTAAGTGTCTACGTATAGTAATATTGTATGATATGGAGCGCCATATGGACATATGGACATAGTGACTATAATATATGTATATATTAATTTTTTTTAAGTCAGTAATGCAGATAAAAAAACTGGTTGAGTGAACCTTCAATTAATACTTCAGGATCTGACATTTGTTTGTACATTAAGCACAGAGCTAGAGTCGGGATGTGGTTTGTCTGGCTTAGCATAAAGACCTAAAGCAAAGATGAAACAGCTGGCCTGGTTTTCTCCAAAGTCAAGAAATACACCTACTAACATCTGGAAAGCTCACTAATTTAAATGTTGCATTTGTAAATTGTTTCCATGTTACCAGAAAAGAATTTCTGGTAAACATGCTGGAACTATCCTCCACTTTCAGGCTGCTGGATACAATCAGCGAGCACAACTTTTGGTTTTGGTCTCTATGCAGACACAATGGTACCAAACCTGGCAACCTCAGTGCCACATAAAGCCTGAAAGATTTGTACGTCACTGCACCCGGCTGTTTGCCAAGAATGAGTTACACCAGGTAACTCCATCTTACATTTCTTTTTGTATGCAGATTACACAAAAAATGGTTTCCCTCCTCTTCTCAGGAGCTAAATTGTTTGCAGCATGACTACAAGGTTTCAATACACACCTTTTTATTCAGCCTTTTCCTACCAAGTCACCCTAAGAGCATTCCAACATCCTACAAAGTATCCAAACTAGCTGATTGAGAAAGAATTTCTGCACTGGCAGCTGTCTGTGTGGACACAGCTCTTGATGATGGATCATATGTGAACACTGACGCTTTACATATGACATGACATGCTCTATCTCAGCAGGACATCTCTCTGATACACCTACAACACTAACACTGTTTGTCTCTCCTCCCTCTGCAGAGTGACTGTAAGGTTGAAATGTGTGGGTTCGTTATCATTGCAGCTTCATCAACCAACTTCTTCTAGCATGTCCTCTGGAGTGTGACAGCTGGTTTTCATGCCCTCTTTAACTACTTTGACTTTATTTTATTTTTTCACTGCGGCACCATCTGTACATTTTAAAACAAAGTAGCAGCAATCATATTATAGCACCGCCTACTATACAGCAGCTGAAACCAGATACTGTTTCTTTGCATTCATGCACACAGAAACAGAGAGCTTGAGCTGGAAAACAATAATAATAATGGTAATAATAACAATAAAAGATGATGGCACCTCCTGATAGCAGTGGGAAAGCTCCCTTCACTCTGGAGGGAGTCATGATTTACAAGGCAACCACACAACAGATTCATACCTACTGCAGTGAAAAAGACATGTATCATTTCTCCCAAATGTCTCTGCGATGTGTTGGCGGCTCTGAATAAAATATCAGTCTGCAAAGGAAGTGTTGTCTGCAGTGTGCACACAGAGCTGCAGACCCAATTCCAAATCAAATAGATATTTTTTCATTTTCCCCACAGCAGCATCTTCTCTCTCTCTTTTTTTTTTTTTTTTTTTTTTTTCTGGAACTAATTTGAATATTATACAGTAGATGGAGCGGTCTGTCTTTTCAGTGCAGGAAGGGAATCTGCCAAGGAGAACAAAAACACAAACTGGGAGGCGATTTCTAACCAGCCAGGTAATCCAAAACAGTAGCAAAACCTTGAAAAACACAAACGCACACACACTTGAAGAAAGCATACCAACTGGGACAACCATAACACACACAAACACACACACACACACACACACACACACACACACACACACAAACACACTCACCCCTCCACCTGATTATGGAGTGAAGTAGACCATCAACACAACTCAAGGCCTCTCTCAGTCAGGTTTGCTGCCACATCAATCACATGGGCTCTGGCCAAACCAAATATGAGAATAGAGAATACCATCAAATTGGGTTTTTTTTCAAACTCTACTAAGCACATTTCCCTGTTTCTGCAGCCAGACACTGAGTGCTCAGATCCGGTTGGGTGTGTTGGGTTACACGCATGCCTTTGGAGCTCGCTGCCCTCATAATCTGCTTAATGCCTTCGGCTTCCTGGGATGTTATTAATTAATAAGACTTACAATCAGTGCTGATTTCTGTGGATGGCTTGCACACTTCTGCCATTCTGCATGAGTTTCTCCCAGCATCGAATTTTCATTCCTTCAGTGATGTCACCGCCCCGTGATTTCACACAGTTGTTGATGAATGTCCCTTCAGTCATTAGGTTAAAGTGGTTCCCAGACCCCAGACTGATACTTGGCCACAGAACATTTTCTACTGGGCCATGAAGAAACAGTCTGCTTCTGCATAAAAAAGCTGAATGCATATGTGACTAGCAGCACCTCTCTTTATTTTGTTTTTTTTTCTCATCACTCTCAATATCACACTCAAAAAGCAATAGTGACCTTTAACTGCAGTAGGTCAGCAGCACTTGAGGTATTAGTACATTATCACCATCTATTAGCATTTAGCAGAAAATAGTATCTGTGTGTGGCCACTACTTAAGTGTTGCTTACAGGTTGGATTTGGTTTGTAACTGACATTAATTCAGGTTGTGCACTGTTTTCTATTTTATTACCCACCATACTCCCTCTCTTCTCTTGTGTGCTCCTTTCTTTGTTTACTTCTCTTTCTGTTTGTCATTTGTTGTGTAGAGGTTGTGTTGTTGTAAGGATAAAAAGAGAAATCTTATCAAACCAAAACTCACTAACATTAAGAACTAATTTACTTTATCTCTGACAGTGAAGAACATGCTTCATTTACCTCTTTACATGGAAGTGGACAACCCTGCACTTGAACATTTGTGTTCTTTTGATCTTGGACTGACATTTAATTATTTTGGCCTTAGTTTGAGTAAAGATAAACTTCAATGCTATAGCATGCATGACTCAGTTTTTCTAGTTTGGTGTAGAGGAAGTTAACTGGCCTGCATGGAGCCCTCACCTCATCACCCCATACCATCGAACACCTTTGATTAACTAAAATACCAACTCGCCTTATTATTTTGTGACTGATGATGGTTTTAGAATGAGATGCTTCAGAGTAACACATAGATGTCCCAATAATAGAGAGCTGATTATTTAATTAATTAAGTTTAATTGTCTTCATATAAAATAAAAAGTTCTCTTTATGAGCTTAGAGCTAACTTTGGTCTTTTCTGAGTGAAAGTGTCACCAAACGTCAACACCTTTGAAGCCTCTCATGTGCACAGGTTGCAGTTTGCCATCAGTAATGCACACAGTGTGTAAATTGCCCTGCTCGGTCTCAGTAGTGACGTTTGTCCTTGTTTGTTAATGCTAAATCACAGTGTGACTTGTAGCACCTGAGCTTCAAGAAGATCATGTTACCCTTCAGAGGCCGACTCATCTTTAATGGGCATCTTTTGTTTAGCAGCATATACGTGTGTGTTCTTACTGAGAAGAAGGAGAGTGGATGGGGGGCATTCCATACAATATCTCACCAGGGTTCAAAGCAGCGACAGGCTTTAAAGTCAACAACGCAGCTGTGTTTATACAAATGCCTTCAGAAGAGGGGGTCAGTGCTAGGCGGGGGAGGCAGGTGGGGGTCAAGATGAGGTAATAACAGGGGCTGACCCTCTCACCCCAGAACCAGAAGCAGAAGAAGAGAAGAGATGCTCTAGATGACTGTACTTTGATTTAACTCTTGACTCTTTTGTTCTCTGAGCACCTCAGGGATCACTGTTACCATGCTGTGTTGAGTGAATAATGGCAGACAAACCTAAACAAAATGGAGCACAATGTCTACACACATGCCAGCATACTGTGCATCCAGTCTGACCTGCTCTGGTTGTTTTTTCTATCCTTGTAAAAAACAACAAGAAAAAAAAGTGTCATGGGGTTCCTTAGTGGGTCAGTGAGGAAGAACTCTGGTCATGTACTTTCAAGAGTGAGTAAACTTATGATATATCATCACACTAATCTTACTGAACAAAAGGAGTGAATCTATAAATAAACAACAACAGTTCAAATGCAGAAAATTCAAACTGCTGGGGGCACTGAAGCTGCTGTGAGACACAATTCACCAGATTTGCAGGTTTTTTTTCTTTTGTATAGTGTGTGCATTTTTTGTACGCTAACTCTTAATTTTTCTGTACTTTTTCTGGCTTTTCCTTTTTAACCTGATTCTAAAATACACAGAGTTTCAGCTCATTTCTCTTGTAATGATGCAGGGCTGTTGCAAACACTGAGGACACTGGGTGAAGTCCCTAAAAAGTTAAGCCATTTGTAGGCTGATACAATTAATGTTTAGACTTAATACCCCTCATTTAAACTTTCAAACCAACATGGGGAAACAATATTTGTACCTATACATCATATTTCTCAGGGAAATCTAATCGTGTAAACATAAGCATGACTTTTTTGTTTTTACAAAATATAACAGACTGCTTAATATTTTAGTGAAAAGTATATTAAAAAAAACAAAAAATAAAAAATGTTTTTCATTATTAAAAGTGCTGTTGTTGAATCAACCCAACCACGGACAGAAGTCAGTACAAAAAAACACATTCTGGTGTCACAGTCCTGCACTCTGTATGCTTAACTTTCACCTCAATCAACTCCCTGCAACTCCAGCACTAGTCTTAAATGTAACATTCGTTATCTCTAAGAAAGGTGTCCCTGGCAGAGATTTCATTGTAACCACAGTATAATTATGCATACAATTCAGTAATATACAAATATAATTTCAAGGGATCCTTTTTTCATACCAGTGCAAAGCTGACTCAAGGACAGATCGAAGCACATATAAAATTTGATGAATTTTGAATTTTTTTTAACAAGTTGCTATTTTTGAGGCTCAACTTGAACCCAGCTCCACCAAGATGGGTGGAACAGTGCAACAAGAGGTGTATTGTAAAACATATGCTTGATATGCAATCAGTGTGGTGTCATTTTTTAAGTTAAAGAGCACCTGTGCTTTAGCCAGCTTAAACCATGTATAAGTGCAAAGCAGCACATGGAGCTCTTTCTGTGGCTCTAGTGGGCAAAGTTTACCTTGCAAGGTGGCTGGACAGCTTCGATTTCAAGTCTGAAATCTCACGATTCCATCTCAAAAAGCACCAACTAGATTCATTAATGTCTGGTCAGAATATGACTGGACCAATCAGTGTCCTTTGGGGAGAAAGAAGTGGTAGCCACAGGCAGGGTTTAAATTTGATGAAAGCAAGAAGCGGCTGCAAGCTTGTAACAATGGTGGCTACCAAAAAGTTCAGCTTGGATGCTGCAATAGTGGGAGTTTTATCAGAACTGGACAACATTTCCTTATTAAAAGAATAGAAAGCTTGACAGAAACGATTTTTTCATTCTCTCCTTGACTGTCTTTGGCAAAAGTAAAGAATGCAATAGACAGGAAGTATGTCCAATCACCTTCATATTTTTGAAACAACCTGCCCCTATGGGCTCTTTCCCAGATGGACACATGAAAATATCACATGGATGTCAGGTCAAGGCAGAAAATGAACAGATCCAAAATCAGGTCAAGACAGGTTTGGTTTATTTGATCCCATGTACGTAAACAATTAAAGCAAGGTTTTTAGAATGACGACTTCTGCTTTAGCAAATCATATAAAAACTCTCGTCTATTGAATTGGAAGTGAATCAGGCAGGTGACGTGTGTCATGAGGCAGTAGCAGATAATATCCTTTTTTTCACTTTGACATTTAATTAATTTATTCATAGGTAGTGCCAGGAGATGGTGTTGACTCATAATAAATAAAAGGAGATACATAGAGAACATTTATGGAGGAAGATACAGATACACATATCATTCTCCTCCATCAATATTTTTGGTGTCCATATAACTTTGAGCAGACATGTTGGAAGTATATTTGCCTCACTTAAACTTGTACTTGTAAAACTTGTACCTTGTTAAAGAGAACATCAGGGGAACGGTGACTCTTGTGGCACCAAAAATGAAGACCACCATTGGATTTTACTCTAAGCTGAACAGGACCAGTGCTTTTGTTTGCATGCATTACTCAATGCTCACTCGACAGTTTGATTAAAATGTATAAATTCTAAATCTAAATCATCAGTAAATATTTATTCTCAAATAGTGTGCAATAGTTAAGGGCCAACAGAGGAAGATAAACTTTATAAGGGTGCTTTTGAACTTTTGTGTATCTTCCACAAACAGGCTATCTCAAACATTTTTATTTCCTGTTTTAATTTCTGCTGTTCCCCATTAAAGTCAGTAAAGACACCATAAAATTCTCTACATAAAAGTGACAAGAAACATCTTGTGTTTAAGAGAAACTGACTGTAAAAATGTCGGCAATGATTCATGTCATGTTACTTTGACTGTGTGTTTTGATGACACTTTGATTTACTGAGTGGAATCAACAGTTACTAAAAAAAATCCTGTTGATAAAAAAACAACAACAGCAGATTCACCTTATTCTGTCTGTGTTAGAATTTTTGTGAAGCTTAAAGCAGCTGTCACTGATATATAAACAAAATCTGAAAACACTGTGACAGTTTAAAAGAGGTCATTCATAGTAATGAACATATATACAACTAACACTAAATCTAAAGCTCTCTGCAGCTTAATGAAGCTTTATGAAGCTTCATGATGACTTTCAGCTCACTGTTTAACTGCCCAGCTGCAACTGTACACTTGGCTCTCACTCACAAACACAGCATTGTTTCCAGCAGCAGCTTTTTAAGAGAAAAAAACCTCTAGTAAGTCTACTGTGCGTTATCTGTTCAAGAAACAACAGCAGACATGCACTATTTAAGACTCTGAACATAGTGGTGCATTTAGCATTAAAAAAAAAAGATACAGTTTTCTGCTCAGGAAAGAGGAGTTGGTAGAGACCAGACCAGAGCTTCCAATAACAGAAACGTTGCTCTGTAACTGCTGAATGTCTAAAAAGACAACTTCTATTAACAAGTTCACTAATCAGCTACAAAGTGATTGAATGTTACCGTTGGGATTAAAACATGTTTCCACTGGCCTCTAGTTACCAAAAAATAAGTAACTGCAGGTTTAACTCCTCAGTATGTTCATACCTGTTATTATTGTAACTTATTATCATGTAAGAAGTGCGAATAATGTTAATAACTCAAACAGTAACATAATTTTAGTTAAATAGGCTAAATTTTTAATGTAAGTTAAATAATTGTAGTTAAATATGCAGACTGGTACACAATAGTTAGTAAATGTGATGGAAAACTCAACTGTGTATTCAATTTAATTAGTGCTGAAATGGTGGTTAATGTTGATCAGACTGCTGTGAAAGAAAGTTTATATATTGGATGAAAATATGCATATATCTTAGTCTTGTGTCTGCTTCCCAGTCCTTCCTGTGTTGCTCTCAGCCTGGTCTCAGTCCTACTTTGTCTCACTACTAGGTGTCTCATACAGATGCCAAAGGCACACTTGGGCATCTGTATGCAATTGCACACAGACAGTTTATCACAACTTAGGTCTCACTTTGTTGTGGCTTTTTTTGTCCTCAGTTATTGTTGACCTGACATCAATTTAGTAGTGCATATCGAGGAATACTATGACTTAGCTACAAAAAAGGGAGGCAGAGCAGACCATTTATACACATTATCTCAACCACTTTATTTGGCAAAGAAAGCTGAAATGAGAACATGAGACTTGACATCAGTGTCATATCACAGTGTGCTCATAACTGAGTTAGTACAGTATAGGTCTAAGTAGGTATAAGTAAGTTTGTAAACTGTGATGGATTACAGGTAATAAATGTACCATTCAAATTTGCTTTCTCTTCCAAATGATATGCTCAACCTGAGGTTTGTTTAAAACTCAACAGCTGCTGTTTCTCACCCTACTGAACTTCTTTCCAGCAGTATTGCTAGTGTTGCCAACAAATATCAATGTAAAAACAGCTAAAACCCTATGGAAAAGCCATGAGATGTTTTTAGATTACGTCAGACATTCTTTTAAATAAGCCTGAGGAGAGTTTTTAAGCATATGCATGAATAAAGCAACTGTAGGAATGAATGGAGTGCCCTCTTCAAATGCAATATGCAGGAGAACTGCACTGTTTACTGCTCTATTTGTGAGAATATGTTATACAACACCCTTCAGAGGGGGCTAAGTGCAGTTTAATGAATGTCCTCCAGTGTTGTTCCTCAGGTCAGTCAGTTGGGTCTTAAGACTACAAGTTTGAAGATGAAAAAAAAAATCCAGGGGTTTGGAATTAGTAAGAAGTGAGCTTAACAGACCTCTACAACCTGCCCCTCATCTCTGCTTGAAGGCTGGTGCCTGAAGGCTACATTAGCTGCTACTAGCATAACACACCTGAATACCCAACTGAACTGACAGTTGAGTTCTATTGCGGGCAACAGGGGCATAAGGTTTAGACAATGAAGAAGAATGCGTGGAATAAAAAAAGAAGATACCTCTGCTTCTGCTGCATTGACTCCTATCCCTCTTTAAAAAAAAACCATCATGAGTGTGAGGAGTACAGAGTGTAGTGTTAAATCAGTGGAGTACACTTTTAGTGCCTGAAGCATGCAACCAGAACTAAATGATCAAATTTTTAAAACTTTTAAATGGAAGACCACTCCTCCTTTTTTTAGACATTTAAGAGCCAGGGCTGTTGATTGAATGTGCACGCTAGCAGAGCAGTAACATAAAAAGGAACCAAATATTAACATTTGTAGGTTTCCAAAACCAACCACCTTTGTTTTAATTACATCAAATGAAGCTTTTCAATCATATTTATCTCCTGCTTTTGTTTTTCTACAGATTTGTCTTAAATTGAGCAGGGACACCTTAAAATTCTACATTAAAAAATAGAGAAAACCATCTGCTGCTTTAAAAAAATACTTGTTGTAAAAGTGTTGGCTTGGACATGACAAAGAGAGAGAGAGACAACAAATCAGGATCTTGGATGCAGGATGGCCCCAGCCCTCATTAAATGAGTATTATGCTTTGTCATATTGACTACATACAAACCAAGAAATAGATGGGGTCATGCTTTCTCATGCCTAGTTATGTATTTGCCTCGATTGTGGCTGTGTGTGATTAGACCTCTGCGGCAAAGAAAGGAATAAAGCCCTAAACTCTGTCATCAAAAGACAGCTGACAGTTATTCAATAAGAGGACAGCAAGGGGTGTTAAAGATTTTACTAGGAAGGGATTTTCACGCTAGGCAGGGCACATAAATCTGAACAAACAGGGCGCTTGGCCTGTTCGGATGACACAAACGCCGCCTCGTTAGGATCAATAAAGTAAAACACAATGCTGCAAAAGCACAAGTGCAAACTGTGAGGCTCCGGGGGATTCAATAGCCCCAAAGAATGTGTGGGAATGGGGAGCTCAGGTTTGAGGAGAGCTTCAATCCCACCAACTCTGCCATGAAATAGAAAGGGAGAGAGCAATTGACCCATGAACCAGGCTGAAAGAGAAATCACTTGTTCTTGTAATGACTGCCTTCCACATCGGCACAGAGCTGGTGGATATACGACTCGCAGTTGGGCAACTGTGCTGAGAGGAGGAAGAGTAGAAGGGAGGTTTGTCCAGCTCCTACTGGTCTCCAGCTGGTGTGTAGAATGATGATGAGCCTCCTTAACACTCTACCTCACCCTCCCCCCATCCCTGTCCAAACAGGCACTATTAGATAAACACAAACACGGCCATGTCTCGTAAAACTAAATCTGAGACAAATTAGCCAGCTCATTAGACAGCTGAGGTAAGTTTCCTGAATGAATTGCTGAATTGGGAGGGTTTATACAGCTCTTGTTTATTTATAGAGAACAGGCCGCTCATTTGCATTCTCCTCTTCAAGTACAGGAAGACTGAAGTGGGTGCTTATGTCGTCTGTGATAGAGGAGCTTATCCGGCTCTTTAGGGAGCATCTGTGGGCCGCTGTGTTCCAAAAATTCCTCGCTACCCGACCCGACTGGTGTTAATGCAGGCGCCATGGAGAAACTCCACAGTGAGCACAAGAGGACAAAACTTCAAGGTTCTTCTCCAAAACTAAAAGAACAACATGGTGATATTTGTAATGACCTTAGAGTGACAAGGTTCTGTCTCACAATTTTGTCACAAATTAGTTGGCGACAACATCACATTTTGTTAATTCTTAACTCTTTGCATTAATGACCATATACAATTATTTGTATAAAAAAAGAAAAAAAAAAGAAATAGCTAAGAATCTAATCTAATAGACTAATCTGGTTGTTGAATCAAATTAAATAAGTTGCTGGTATTGAGTTGATGTCACACTTGTAAACACTACAATGTTAAAGGTTTTAGCTATTTGTCTAGCTTTGTCTAGGAGACAATTATTAGCTGGGAAGATAATATAATGTCAAAGAAATTCACTTTAACAAAATGTTTTGACAAATGTTAACTGAAATATCTTTACTTTTTTTTAAAAAAAAAGATTTATTTTAGTTTTAATAAATTGCTTGATATCTTTTCAATTTTTGCTATAAACTAACTGGGGTAAATGACCTGAGAAGATAATTAAATTTTGCAGGTTCATGGGTACTGAAAGTTTAAAACGCACATTTTTTATCCAAAACAATATGAATGAGACTTTTTCATTTCTTTTCTTTTTTGAACTTGCTGAAAAAAAGGAAGCAGCCATGGTAGACAGCTTGTTTGTCAAGGTTTGTTATGAACAAAGGTACTGTCACTACTAAAAAAGAGGGACATTAATATTTAGAAAAGTGAGCAGTTACAGATATATTGTAGAAAGTCATTTGTTTTTTGGGGGTTTTTTTGACTTACGTTTTAGTTGAACTAAGTTTACTTCAAATTCAACTGCATCTTATGCTTTAATATCATTCCCTCCCAAATGCAAATAATATATAAATATTTTCATATTTGATTAACTACTTAAAAAAAATAAAAGCATTATTTTCTGCAATGAATTTTCAGTACTCAAAGGTTTTAACTGCATTTCGCCTAATTTAGAGAACTACATTTTAAATTCTTTGATGATATACAAATAGAGGACCTTCAGAATGTCAAAAAATGTAATTTGATGACGCTTTGGGTAAGGACAAGGAAAAATAGATAAAATAATATTGTTGTGACAATAAAAGACATACACTGCAGGGACGCCGATTAGCTCAATCGGTAACGTGGGTGTCCCATGTACGGCAGGCTCAGTCCTCCACGCAGCGGTCGCGAGTTTGACTCCCCTCCTCTCTCTTCCTGTTTCCTGTCCACTCTCTCAGCTGTCCTATCAAATGAAGGCGAAAAGCCCCAAAAATATAATTAAAAAAAAGACATACACTGCAATGTTTGAAATTAATTACTTTTTAGTTTATACTTAATGCAAGAATCACCAAAAGCTTACATTTAGCCAGTATGAAAAGAGTTACGGTCATTACAGTCAGGGGTTTTTCTCCCAGTAATATGAAATTCAAATAGACAAATCATTAATCTACCCTATCTCTAGGTGGTTCAGTGTTAAGTGTGTCCCCATGTGTTAAACTGGCCTCACCCAAGCCTCCAAAACCTTTCCTGTGATCCTGATAAGCAGCATTAACTCCCCCTCATGACCACGGCTTTCCTGCCCCCCCGCCAAGCAGCTCCCACCCCATGCCTCTGGTCATGTATTAACAGTCCCTGGTGTTCCATTTGAGCAGAGCACCATTCTCCTACAACGACACCATCAAGGCCCACCTGCCTGCCCCCACCCCCCTCTACCAGCCAATCTAGCTCCTTTTTGGTGACAGCCTCTTTCAAATGGCTCCTTGATAGTCAGATATCTCTGCCCAAACCCCACCCATGCTCATATTCACTTAGTGCTCCTCGGCACAGGTCATCTGTCTTCCTCAAATCTATCTAATGGCGTGTTTCACGACCCTCTCCGTGCTACACCAGCTGGTCTTTGAAGGGGGGCTCAGGATCTGATGGCCCCTGGATATTTTTAGACCCGCAAGAATAGAAATATAGCAGTGGGACATGAGCGAGAAAGGTTGGTCGCTGACAGATGAAATGCACAGAACGGCTGCAAAAATGTTTATGGTCCTAGAGTCGTAAGAAGTCATAATAGATAAAGGAGGAATCCATCACAAAGTCATAATTCTTGTGTTCAGTAAAAGCCTATGAATTTTAAAAATATGTAAAATATATATATAGCCCTCCTGGAGGCAGAAATAATTTATAGGAAAGGTAGTGAAATGGACTTTCCTTGTAGTGTAAATACGTCCATGTATGCGTCCATTTGGAGAACTAAAAAGGTAACACTACTCAGCACAAATGACAAGATAATGCTTCTTTTGAACAGCCTGTATCAATTATCTGCCGAAGCAGATGACAACTTTTAAATTTTACTATAATTATATCAGATTGTGTTTAATCTTTAATCTGCAATCTGCCTGAGCGAGAGGTGAAGGCAGACCCCGATGCCATTCAGGAACATTCGTGACAAAGACATCAGCTCCTGACAGTTTAACAAAGGAGAAAAGAATATATCAGCCGGTGCAAATATTGACCCAGTAATGCAGTTGAAAATTAGTTCAAAAATGAGTGACAGCATCTAATCTTCTCATTTCAGCAACCCCCTTTGATAAAATTCTTCTGGGTAGGAAAAAGAGAGTTCCTCAAAAACAAGTCAGCTGTGTGTAATGACTATTCCATTTACCCAGACTGAATAAGTCAATAAGCCCTGCTATCTCTGCATAGTAAACCTTAAGTTTTGCCTCATTGCTTAGTCTTGTTTACAGTTGTGACATAGATCTGTGGATGTTTCATAATGAAAAAGCAAAGGTTGTAAAGGAGAGGACTTCTAACACACATATAATATTTTTAGTCACTAATAATTATTTTAATAGTCTGTCATTAGTCATTGGGTGGGGAAAGTTTCAAATTAATTCAGGGGAGTTTCCAGGTCAACCTTTACCACCTTGTTCCAGGAGCGGCTGAGGAATTCTGCTCTGCCTCACCCAATGCGCCACTGGCGCACAGCCGGTAGGCCAATCAGCTGTGTACAATCATCTCATCAATTCATAGGCGTTTCATGGGTGTTTCTCTGGCCAAAAATGCATGAACCAATCGGAGAATCCGCTCTCATTCCCTTTAAAGACTGGTATTGCTATCTTACACCCGGCACAAACGTAGACAGCTGAACTGCAAGGATTCATTCATTCATTCATTCATTCATTCATTCATTCATTCATTATTCATTCGCTTATTTGGCTGGACAGGGACAACGCTCAATTAATGTATTGTGTGAGACAGCTCTTAGCTGATTCCCCCCTTAAGTCAAAACATTTAGAAAGCAAACATTTCCATATTTTGTCATATCTATGTCTACAATATATTTTCACCTGCACAGGTAAATGCGCACATACACAGGCACACACGCATGCATGTACACAGGCACACACGCACACACCTAAAAATTAAATTAATTTTGTGAATAGAATACATGTGGTAATTAATGGTTGACGGACTGTTTTTCTTCCAGCCCTTGTTGATATTGAATTTAAACGAAGAAAGGCAGAAAACCAGACTGAACCAGGCCGATCTTGGGGAGAAAGAGATACCCCACCACACTAGACTGTAAATATTTGCTTTCTAAAATTTGATAAGTACATCGTGGCAAATGACAAATGACAAATGCAGCACCCGGGGGAAGCTGAAGCAAAAAAATAACCTTAAGTCGTGAGTCATTCACACAGACACTCACTGAGGTTAGATTGATCTAATTTCACGTCTATTGCAAAATGTAGGGAGAGGCACTAGGTTACTCTCTTGCTAACAATGGAGTTAGGATTTATCACAAGCATAGGTCAGGATAGCAATTTAACCAGTAAGTGAGTCAGCATTGTCATTCTAAATCACCTCTTGAAACACATTATCAGGCATCATATGTTCTAAACTGTACATGCATATTTATTTTATTTAAAACATTTGTATTCTCAATGTAAATTCAACTAGTCATGCTCTAATGGTAGGTGGCTTCTTTACACAGTGCTACAACTGCTCATAAGGAACAAGCACATTTACACATGGATGGAGCATCCATCAGGAGCTATTCCAGGTTCAGTATCTTGCCAAAGGTCATTTTGACATGTAGACTAAGGACTAATCCCACCACTGACATTCTGATAAGTAGATGACCCACTTTGCCTCCTGAGCTACAGCTGCACCATTATGAAAAGATTAGCTTATTTACAGCAAAATTTGGGCCCTACCAGGATCCCAGCATTATCACATACTATTGTATGTGAAAATGTGAACAATTTTGGGGGGTACAAGTCAATACATGTATTGACTTGATTCAAATTTCAAAGTTTATTTTATTGTCTTTCTGGAGCAAATCTATTTAATAAAGGTTGATGCAAAAAGTCTAGACATATCACCGAAACACCCAACAAATAAAACAACAACAACAAAGTAAAATTGAATAAAAATCTAATTAGATTGCAAAAGCAATCTCAAAAACCTGACCTCAATCAAACTCTATATATAATTACATTTTTGGTGTGATCTTTTTTGCCATTCACTACAACCTGGTTGCTAAACCTACCCAATACAAACTTCTGTAAATGATATTTGTTTGTGTAATATTTACAGTATATCTTGTATTCACTATCCACCCCTTCTTGAAACAGTTCAAACAGCTGACTGTAAAGCAGTGCTGACTGCAGCTCCCTCTATTGAGCCGCAGAGGGAGTCACAGAGAGCAAGTTGAGGCCACTTCCCTGGTCTTTTCCTGGAATTTTAAAGTAATCTCATCTGTAGTCAGATGTCTTTGCGCTTAAGTTTCAACAAACTAAAATGTGTTTGTTTACTTTAACATACTGTAGTTTTTAAATTAAAGACATTTGATTCACTACTGAGGTGCTCCTTCTCCGATCAACATATCTCCTCATCCATTCATTATTTAATCTCTTTCCCATATGCTTTGATTTACATATTTGTTTCTTTCTTCTGCTTGTTTATTTTATCTTCCTTTTTTAAATCAGTTGGTATAATAGATATTGTGTCTAATGTCTTATGCTATTCTACTGTGTCAATATAAGTAAAGATGAAGCAACAGTTACAGACTTAAACAAGACAACTTGTAAAGATTGATGCATACAGTTATGTTAGGGGGACACTGATTACCCACCCTTTATGGCTATTTATTTAACCTTAACTTAAACTAAAATTATATAACTGACAGCATCATTGGAAAAAACATTTCATAAAAAGTTTTTAATACTAAAATGCTGTCTATTTTTCTCAAATGACTTTTCTAAGCAATATATTAATAAAAACTTGCTCACATTACAATACCAATTCGTTCCACCACAAGGTACTGCATCCTCTCTGGCAGCAGTAAATTGAAAGATTTAGAGGCTCGGACATATCAAACACCCTGAACATAATTAAATATTATGATGCATATGGATCCCCATATGTAACGAAATACCTGTAATGTAACCACTAGTTGTGACTGTATGATCAGTATGATCTACTATATACATGTGACAACACATTTAATCAGTGTCGAGAACAGCGTCTTCCTCAACAATTTTTAGTTACAACATTGTTTGATCAGCTCTTGGTAAACTAATATCTATTATCTTTTAAGAGCAGTAGTTGCTTTGTTGTGGTGTAGAAATTCCAGTTCTCTCTTCAGAGGTCTACTTTAGCTTGGAATTGTCAGTTTTATTTAAACTGAAGAAATGTAATTGTTAGCTCATCTACATCAAGAAAAAGAACATGCATAGAAACAACACCAAAAAAATGGTGCCATTATTCTTTTGATGGATTTATGAAAGGGATTAAACTAGGCTTCTGCAACTGATTGAAAGGTCAATTGGCTTGAGCCCGTTTTTTCCAATGAAGGATTTATGCTTATGCATTTTTAATCTATTCAGACTTTTAAGCTGCTTCATGTAGCCTAATATTCCAAATCAGAACTTTAGGCTACATAAGAGCACATCTATTGAAACATCCCTTAAAAATATACCATTCTACCAATAGATAAAATGTAATAGGAGACTAAACATTATTTGCATTTCAAGCCCTTATATGACAGAAATTCTCGTTAAATTTCAGGTTAGATTAGAAAATCTTAACAACCAGCTTAGTTGTTGTTGATAAATCAACCTTAATCCATACTCTGGCCTCTTTACATTTAGATCCGGGTGATCTAGTGATGGCATTATAAAAGGAAAATGATTAATATAATTATAGTAGTTCAGTCTGCCACTGCTCTTTAAGCACTTATGGCTACAGTGGTGGCTCAACAAAAGTTGTAAGAGACAAGCTTAGTGTTCAGTTAATTACAATTATTTATACAGAAAGGAAATACTGTAAAATATAAATTTCTTTCAAGCAAATAATGAAAATATATTTTTTTAAAAACATAAAAACATCAGGACCATTAAGTGAATTTTATGTTACACTTTTCATAAATAAAAAACAACAAAAAATGAACAATGGTTGTATCTGTTAAATGTGCTTATTCTTTAGGCAAGTGGTTAAATTGTTAAAAATAGTTGAAATCAGTGCAGAGCTTTTTGGATCCAGTTAGGAAGCTGATAATTAAAAATAAGCTGATTTTAGATATTTTTTTAATAATCAATACGACACAATGGATTCCACTTATTTTTAAAAAAGGCTTCAATTTCTGATATTGGAGTTGATCGTCATGCACAATGGGCTTAGCTTTGAAAAGGCTGTTCCGGCTGAATGTTTGTCTCTGTGAAGACCTCTTGTCAGCAGGACAAAAAGCTCTGATGGGTTTTTGAGTGTCTCTCAGTGTCTAGTTTACCCAGCCAAATCACCACTTACAGTGGCACATTTACACATGTATAACATGAACACATACAAGCACACACACACACACACTCACATAAACACACAGACCTGCATGATTATTGCTCAGCAGACATAAACCTCTCAAAGGCCGTCAGCCGTCTCTCCTGTCTCTTTCAAGTGGACAGGAACTAGGTGGAATGTTAACATATGTACACACACTTCTTCCTTCATCAATCTCTTTCACTCTCTCTCTCTCTCTCTCTCTCTCTCTCTCTTTGTCTCTCCCTCTTTCTTTCTTTCTGTCTCTGATTGTTATTTTTTAACACTGTAAAAAAAAGAAAAGCTAAGAAATTTCTGCTTCTCCTTATACATGTGCAAGATTTAGGGGATGGTATCTCAAAGTACAGTCAGATGACCTTCTCAATTCCACAAAATTCTGTAACCTAAAAGTTACAAAATTCACTCCTCAAGGGTCGATCCAAAAGTTTTAACATCTTTTTTCTTGTAAGCCATAGGGTTTAAAGATTCAACTGTCTTTAGACTGGAGACGCTCAGTAGTTTTTGGTGAAGAGATCATGGGAGTGAGGAGAGTGATTAAAATATCTGTAGGTGAATAAATGTAAGACTGGATTTTCGAAGAATATATATATATATTTTTTTTTTGGAAAAGAACACTTTCAAGATGAACATCATTCTACCAACAGAATCCTGGGGCTGAGTGGAGCAGTCGTCTGTTTTCTAAATCAAAGTACCTGCCAAACTTGTTATTTTTTGCAGTGTAGTCTTTCTGTCTGCGATACTGTGGAATCCTCTTCACCTTTTTTGCTGTGAATGGACAGGTCAAGCCCATCCTTCTATGCAGATTTATCAACTACTAAGAAGAGGAAGTCAAAAAAAGATAATGACCACTTTATCTGCAAAAGCAGAGATGCAATTCTAAGGTTTACAAACTAGACTCTCTTCTGACCACAATTATGGCTTAAATGAATATCATGGAGAGGCAACCTTAGTGGTGTTCAGCATTCAATGAAAACATGTATGACTTTTTGTCAAGGATATGGATCAGTTCTCACTTTGGTTATACAAGGACGAGAATGCTCATAGCAATGGCCTTGGTACCCCACAGTTTTCCCCAAAAGGTTCCTCAAGGGACGCAGTTGAAGCCTTCTACAAGTCTATAAATCACATAAAGACTGACTGCTCAAACCCCCATGCACCCTCCAATAACTAGTCCACCGTTCCACATCCTAGATGGACTCAACGTTGCTCCATCTGAGTATGAAGTTAGATAACCTGTCAGTTCAAAGGTCTCCTTTTTTAGCTTCAGCAACTGTCAAACCCACAGTCCTTCTGGTCTTGGGGTACTTGTTTGCTGCTTCAGGAGACCCCTGGCAAAAGCAATGCTTAAAAACCTCTCTCTTCAGCTTTTAAAGCTTCCTTCACCACATGTCTTCTTAGGTTGCTGTCACGAATTACATTATGACAGTGGTTGCCACCATCTACCACCTCTACTGTTGAGACCTTAAACACGGCCACCTTAGATTTCATGTTCCTAACCCTCCCTTGAATGCACAAGATGGGAGTCCTCACAAAAGGGGGCCTCCACCAATTATTTGCTACTAGTTTGGGATACCAAATCTATCTTTCCCAACTCACCACCAGGTGTTGATTGGTTGACAGCTTGGCTCCTCTCTTTTCTTCAAGTATTAAAGACATACAGCCGCAGGTCTGATGATACAACCACAAACGCAATTATCACAATTGCAGAAGGTGTTCTGGTATCAAGTACACTCATGATTTACCTTATGTGTGAACACAGTATTGATTATGGCCAATGCAAAACTAGCACAAGTCTGATAACAGAATACCACTCTCAATCACACCGACCCAGATTTCTTCATTGTTGTCCAAGTGAGTGTTGAAGTCTCCTAGTAGAACTACATTCTCTATAGACAGAATCGGTTTAGGATGCTGCCCAGAGACTCCCAGAAAGCCATGCACACTGAACTGCTGTAGCAGTAGTAATAGTAGTCATAGTAGTAGAAGTAGTATAAAGTTTTGCCCTAAAATATTACAGTAAGAGGCGCGGCTATGATCAGTGATCAGCACAACCACATGCCACGGAAATCTGTAAGATGAGAGGACTAAAGGACTCCAGGTGAGGTGGCGAGTTAGTAAAAAGTATTAAGTATTATTGCAGCTGAAAAGAAAGAGAATGAGAGATAAGTTCAGTGTGTCATGGAAGTCCCCCAGTAGCCTAAGCCAACATTTCTCTAGCAATGCATAATTTTTACATGCTCAGCATGTACAGTATGTTTTTTTTAATGTAAATCTCTTATTTGTGAAGTAACTGGTAACTCTAGCTACTTAAGTAAAGTATAGGTAGCTGAAAAATGTATGTAACTTCATAGTACTCCAAAAAATTTATCTAGTTGAACTTTTTAATCAGATAAAGTAAGCATAGGGCCTGTTTTAGAAAAGTCGTGAAAGCAAAGCAAAACTGATTTGATAAAATTTTGTTGTATGGTTTATTAATATTATTTTAAGTTTTAGACCCCCCCATCCCCTAGCCAAACCACCATCACCACCACCACCACCAACTAAATTGTTGTAAATAAGCACAGTGGAGTTTAGTTACCTAATATTTGTTCTTTTAACTTGATCATTGTCATCACTTAATTTAATAAATTATGCAAAAAACAATTTGCAGAAATGTCAATACACAGTCAGACAAACACACACACACACACAAACACACAGAAGAGGTTGGGATAATGACAATACGTCAATACATAAAGGTTTTTAAAAGTGTAGTGTGTGTGTGTATATGTGTGTGACAGTATGTGCAAGCTAATCTAGTCTGTCTAACATGGTTGTGAAATTGGCTTCTTGTTGATTTAGAATGGGGAAGTGAAAGAGAGGTAAAAATATGTATGCACAAACACAGACATCCACACACTCATGCACACACAAGCAGGGTGTTCAGTAAAGCAGTGCAGTCATACGCCCCAGCAGACACATGTGTGATCTTAGATAGCTTGTTGTTTTTGAACAGGAGAACATGTGCTGTTACTGATAGGCAAATCCTCTGGGTACTATCAATGATTTTGGACTGTGGAGAAGTCCGTGGACATGACTCAACAGACAAGGACACACAGAGAGAGTGACAAAGAAAGAGCGTCAGGGAAGCCTTAGAGTTAACATGGATAACAAAGCAACTATTATCTCAGCTCACAGTTTGCCTCTCTGAGGGGGGTTGGGGGAAGTGCAAAAAATGATTATTTATTAAATCAACAAAAGATTGCATTGCTATACCAATAATTGGAACCAGGGTGGAAAGAGTTGTAAGATTGTTTTGCATGCAAACTTGAAAGTCCATGCAGCAATAACTTGGAAGTTCATGCAGCAATAACTTGATTACCTATGTGTAAAGATAGTTAGATTTCCTTCTCTGTATTTTCAGACATTTATGTGATCATAGTACTAACCCCATCCACATGATTGATTTTCAAACTAACATTGTTTTTTTTTACTGTCCATTAGCCATGATCCAGATGAGAAAAGATCTGAGGAGATAGTAATGTGAAATTTTATGAGCTGCCTTAACTTATAACCATGCACTGAGAGAAATGAGAGTAAGGAGTAGCAGTGAGTGATGCCGGTGGAGATTTGCATACTTTATCTGCCCTGTGTTTCACCTCTCAGGCTGTATACAGGCTACCCAGTTTTACTGGTGAGGGTGTACCATGAAAAGAATACCTGAATATACTATTTGGGGTTGAAAAAGGGAACTACTACTTTTTTGGGAGGGTTTTTGATATCCACTCAAGGTGTAGCCCCTTTATCCTAAGACTGGCTATAGTCCAGTTTAAATAAACTTATTGACACGATAATCAGACTAAATTTGTGGTGCAATTTAGTCTTAAACCTGAGAGGCAAAAATATTAGGTTTTTATTCATTGACACTCTTGTGTTGTAATTGTTAGTTCTTTTCTATTAAATTTTTTTAGGAATGAAAAAACATATTGTAATGTTAGTAATTAAATAAAGGTTAAGTTGTTTAATTTTGGTGTCACTGGGCAATCATCCTTATTATCTTTTAACTTATTGTGATTCAAGTGCTCTAAGAAGTAAGCTTTGACCTCTGCTCTCCATTTTGGCTCTGCTTTCAAGCTAGAAGACCTCTGATGGGAGATTTGGCCATTTACATGTCATTTCAGCCTGAGACGGCTCCTACCAGCTGATCTACAAATGCAGATGGGCTGCGCAGTCCTTCAGATGATGAAAGCCTGATCCAGCAGAAAAATTCTGCATCTTTGGATACATTACCAATAACTTTTTGCTTTTTGCTTATAAGTTATAAGTTGTGAACACACAAAAAATATGTGTTTGGTTGCTGCCTTTGGCTTATGAGATTTGGTAGGAGGGGCTTAGGTTTTGCATTGTGTTTGTTTAAACTTCCTCCACTAGCAGTTTTAAAGTAGAAATTAGAAGTAGACACAGGAATGTTAAATTAATGCTTTATATCTGTGTGTGTGTGTGTGTGTGTGTGTGTGTGTGTGTGTGTGTGTGTGTTTGGAAGTGCTCTATGTCACCCCTGCATCAGTCAATGCCCCAGTTATGCCACCTCAGTCAAAAGACCCGACACACCACTGCATCGCAAGAAAAAAAAGTAAAGCACGTTGCTTTTTGTATTAAACATGCAAATACTCTCTGGTAAGCATAGTAATCAATTTAGACATTATCTTTGCTAGGCTTTGACACATTAGGCATTTATTGGACAAAAACATTTTCAAGACCAGAACAAGCATGCACAAAGAAAACAGAAGTGTATTGTAAGCTTTGTATGACCACATTGAAGCCTGAAAGCTCAATAAAATGATGGCCTTCATCCATCATTATAATTACAGCTAATAAATTTTAAATTTACAACCTATAGACAGCCAAATATCTGTCCGATTTGAATGGCTGTTTATGGAGATTACACTATAGTAAGTGTGCTAGAGTAACAGAGCAGATTTAGGGCAAAAAATATGTCAAAGATGCACATTCCTTGGAGTCTGAGTGGATTGTTCCATTTGATAAAATGGTAGTGCCTTGTTTGTGCTATAAAACCAGACATTTTAAGCAAAAACATCTTTTTCAAACCTTAAACAGTGGTTTTGTGCCTTATCTGAACCACAGCGCTGTCACTACATAAGATTAAAAAGGTGAAACATATAAAAGTCCAAAGTTTATTCTGTCGTTTGGGTTGTCACTTCCCCTACACTAGCATTCCTGTATCTGGTAATGTCCCTTCCTGTCTCAGTGGTCATCAGTTTTCACAGTCTTTCACCGGAAACCAAACAAATTAACACTGCATTGTTCTTGCCAGCTACATTTTAGCTGGAAACATCAGCACAGTAATAGTTTCCTGAAACCGCACATTAATAAGCAAAGGCCAGTAGTGATTTGTCCACTATTCTTAAATTTGATCATGTTTAACCCCTAACCCTTGGGTTGCAAAACTCAACACAGATGTATAAGCTTGGGATGTGTTTTATACACTGATTTTAACACCACAGCTCTAAAATATTTCTGCTGTAATCACTGCGGATAATTGAGTTTCCCTGCTACAAAAACGACTGGCCAGACAGATAAGACTTAGATCAGACCTTTTATCTATTTCCTCTGACACACCTTGACTCCACTTGGACATTATGCTTCTTTGTGTGTCTTTGTGTGTGTGGAGAGGCAGAACGAGATTTATGATTAATGGTTCTGTTATATTTGTGAATTGAGGATTATTGTGACACATTTTCACACATTATGGTGCAGTGTCATGCTTTTGAAATGTGTTTTGCTCATTCATCCTTCCTTTATTTTGTATGGTTGCTTGTCTATACATGAAGTCTGGTGCCAACCTTACCCTCCTGTCACCTCACCTTATCATCTGTCCTTATGACCTATTTTCAAGTTCACTCATTGAATATGAACTGGTTCATTTCCACTAGCTCTCTGCCAGACTGTCCTTGTGCAATATGTCTTAGTTTTTCAGTCTGATTTACCTGCCGATTTTAACCCCAAATTGTTTTCGACCCAGCCTATTCATATTTTACCTTTGCCTTACGCACTTTTACCAAGTTTTCCGGCCTGGATTTTTTTTCTTTAACCCTGCATCTTTTTCTAGTAAAGACTAATTTACTTTCCTCTTTCTCCTGAGTCATGCTGTTACAGGAAAATTCTGCCAGTTATATATCCAGCCAACTCTCTACTGTTTTTCCACAAGTGAAGGCACCAGCTAGCAAGTTATACCAATATGAACAGCAACTGACCACCATTGTGGGGTCATTCAGGAATCCTTAGCATGCCATAACAAAAAACTGATGACTTTCCAGATCTGGCACCTCCCTCTTCTCTACAAAATGAGCACTGCTGCTTCAGCTGTAGCACTGGTTGTTGCCGTGGCTGCTGCTCTGCCTTCCAGTCCTTCTCTTCAAGCCATTTCAAGTCTAGAGCCTCATATCTCCCTCAGAATTCTTCAGTGAGCGATCGTTGTCAACCTTTTGTGCAACTTACTGAAATGCCCTTCAACCACTCCCGAAATCACATTGTCCTTCTGGATGGTTATACTTATACTGTGTTAGTTTTATCAGCTTGGGCAGACTGAAATTTCCTGGACTACCATTTGGCTTACTAATTTAGCATTTTCCAACCTCCCAGACTTTCCATTTCTGGCCAGTGCTCTGGGACTTCAGTACTTAGGTACATGCTAGACAAATTTTATTATTGTTTACCTTGATGATATCCAAGAGGCACAAGAGTCATATGAGAGGCATCCTGAAAAATTAGCACGTTTAATGTCCAGGAGGTTTGAATGGATGAATTCAGATGAACACAGCAAAGATGGAATCAGCCAAGAAATGGCCTCAGCCCGCCTCCCTGCAAACAACTGCAGGGTTACCTGAAATTTGTTGTTTTACAGATGGTTCATCATGAAAAACAACACCACGGCAGCCCCTCTTATTGCACTTACTTGCTTTAAGAGCCTTTTCTTTTGGCATTTCAGGAGGTCGAGCAATTCTTTATCTCTACCCCCATTCTCTCTTTTCCTGATCCCACCAGACAGTTTCTAGTGGAGACTGACACCCTACATACAGGGGCAGGGGGCATTCTCTCCCTGTGCCTTGTCCTGAAATCTGTCACCTGCAAAAAAAAAGGAATAAACAGGCAACTAAATACTTCTGGTGGTCAGTTGGCATTATGGTGTTGGAGACACAAAGCCCTTATACCAGCCTATGAAGGGTAGAAGTATTGCACAGCTATTGCACCTTACCATTCTGTATAAAAATTACAAAAATGTAATGGGGGGGCATTTTTGTTCGGCCCCCTTAGCTGACAAGGAAAGTAGTAATTTTACTCATTTCCTGGGATTAAGATCACTCCATTACCATGGTCAAGGTGACAAATGCAGATGAGGGTGTGCTATACTTTTGTTTCTGTTATTTATTATTTATGACAGAAATAAAAATATGGTAAAATGTGTCAACAGGAGGTGCAAGGCTTGGATTAAGTGCAGAGGACCTTGCAACGATCACTGCCAATAGAACCTCCCAAACAGTCAGCTGGACCACATGGAAGAGAGCTGGGATCTTTTAACTCAGCTTGGACTTCAGACTATCCCTCTACCCAGCCTACTTGGGCTCATTTAAAATTGTGGGAATGTAAAATAAATAAAATGAGACGCAGGTTAACTTAACAAGGTAAATCCCAGCCTGTTGTGACTACAAAGATGGCTCTATCCAAACATTCCAGATCAAGTTATTGGCCTCAATTGTCAGGAATTGTTTGGAGAATACAAGATTCCAGTAAGAGGAGAGGAGGTGGACTCTTTACATTGTGCTCACAGCCAGAGTGAATCGACTGTATTTACCAGATGTTGAGTTTTTAATGATAAAATGTTGAACATGTTCTTGAAAGAATTGTTTTGTTGTATTTTTTTTTTTTTACATTCATCTTCTTGCAAAGAAACACCACCAATGACAAAGAAACACGACTCAGTTACAGTAGTTGTAGGAATTCTAAGGAACGTATGAGATTATCAACTTTTACATAACAAACTATGGTATTTTATAGTAACCGATCACTTTGATTAAACTGATCTCGAGATTGTTTTACTGTGCAGCTTTTTTTCCTCGGGTTGATGACTTATCAATTTATCCTCTGAATTCAAATATGAAATGTATTTACATTATTTATTCATTCATCATAACTCATATATGATATTATAAATTACATGTTATATAATAAATCTGATTCTCTTATCCTTTACAGGGTTGCAGGGGAACCGGAGCTGATCCCAGCTGACACTGGGAGAGCAGCATGGTACAAGTCTCGCTGCAAGGAAAGGCCCTGCTCCAGCCGGGTCTCAACACAATCCCAGTCTCAGGGGGGTCTTAAACCCAGGACCTTCTTGCTGTGAGGCAACAGTACTAACCACTGGACCACTGTGCTGCCGTAATTTATGCTTTATTTTATATTTACTATATAATTTTCTGTTTTCCCAAAAATGATAACAAATGATTGTTGTATCAGCCTCCCTGCTCCTTTGCCAGCTAATCACTCTAATGCTAATCCTATCCCACCCAATATCTACCCCACACATGCTCGCATTCCCTTTTCCCCTGATCCCTTCTCTTTACCCTTTAAAAACACTTAGTAAATTTCATCAGTTTTCTATCTGTAAGGTCCACACTTTAAACCATAACACTTATGTATAAGATATGTAGTTAGATCATAATCTGTATTTTGGGTAAAACATCTCAAATTTATATAATATAGATTTAGAAAATTTTAACCTAAACCTTTTTTTTTTTTTGCTTTATGTTTTTGTTTTTGTTTTGTTTTTTTGTTTTGTTTTGTTCTTTTTTTTCATAAGTATTACTCCTGCCTAACTTAACTCAGCAGAAAAAAAATTGGGCAACAACATTGGCTGTCCTGGATTATCGAGACACAATTCATCCTCATGTGCTGGCCTCTGTCTTGAGGCTATTGGAGACTATATATCATATTTCTTTGAGTTTTGTTATAGGACCTGGGTTTCATACTTACCACTACCACATCCCACTGTTTGTTGCAGGATTTATTAAGTAACTCATCACAAGAAATGCACATGATTTAAGAAGTACACTCCGTGTTAGTATTTTAAAGCTGTACCTTTACTCTCACTCAAGTATATATTTAAGAGGGTAATCTTCTTTTTACTTTATTACATTTGCTAAATATCTCTGTTGCATTAGTCCTCACTATTGAGGGATTAAGTGAAGAGAGTAAAGAGTGTATAAGGGGCATTTCTACTATAGATGTAGGCAGGTTGGAGCCTGCCCTTTAAATCATGACAAAAAAATAATGGAGCAAAATGTAGTAACAAGACATAGCTTTCTGCTTCAATCCCTGTCTAAATCTGGCTGCATCTGACCACAGGTTTTACCAACAACTGAAAAATGACAACAGTTACATGATAAAGTGCTCACTGTGCCCTCTGAAGTATACAGACATCTCCCCTTTCAGAAACTACTCCACTAACATTTGCAAACACACTGAGGTAAATGGTAACTTACTTCTCATTGGAGTAACTGTACTTTTGTAGATTTGGATTAAGGGTGTAGATTTTCAGTATTGTGTCCTACACTGGGTACAAGGGAAGCACAACATTATTTTGTTTATTTATAAACCCCCTAACTGCTAACTCCTTTGGTACTTGACTACTCTTTGGACAGCTAACATCTGAAGTCACACTTCTTGATCTCAAGACTCAAAAAAGGTTTAGGACTAAATTGAAGGAGACTGCTTGTGGTTTTGCAGCATCCATCATGTGGAATGGTTTTTTAATGGAGGCTGAGAGGTCCTCTCTGATATCATGTGGTATCTTTAAAGAGGTAGTGGCTTAGCTGCTAAAGAAAATCTGTTTTTAAGTGTCCAAGCTATATATACACATATAAATGTATTTCCAAATGGTATAGTTTCTTTTTTCAACCAACACCCTTCGTTTCATCATATTTCCCTTTATATTGTTCTTTAAATGTCACTTGTGACCTAGTAGTACCTTTATTCATTCGGATGTTTGCAACATTTAGCAATAACTATTTATTATCAGTGTGTGTGCTCTGCTAGGGCAGCTTGTTTAAGCAGCTAATCGTTCAGATGGACTCTATCTAAATTGGATGGTGAGGCAGAAAATCCAGTACTCTTTTAACTACCATTTGAATACTTTTAAAACCTGCCTATCTTCCATTTGGATATGGCCTAATTGAAAAGCAAATAGTACACTTGAGTGCACCTATGAATCAGTGAGTGATATCTCCTTAGCTGCCGGAGGAATGAATCTCTCTTGCCGGGCCCCTCATCCCCTCTCCTGTTTTCCATTAATTCAAATGGCCTCCCTCACGTATTGTCCATTGGGTTATTGTTTTGGGATTAATGTCTTGGTGTGTATCCTTTTCACACACACAGTAAGTGGTTTCTGGGACAACTCCAGGCCTTGCTGTTGACTCACCAGATGGGACGCTGAACAAAGACAGGCTGATACAATCAATGTTCAAGGCAAATGTAGAGATGATTTTCCAAAATGACATTAGAGAAACTAATGTGAAAAAGAAGTGATGGAAAAAAATTTTTGAAGATGAAGTATTATTTCTTATTAAATTGATGGCAGTATTTGGAGCCATGTTCTCTGAAAAAAATTGCTTTTGCAGGACTTTTACAGAAAAGGTTTAGTTTGCTTTAAATTCCTATTTTGCAAGATAGATGGTGTAAATGGTGTTTTTATGAAACAAAAATATAATCTATCCTCTAAAATAGTCACTAAAGTGACCATTTACAGTATAAGGAATTAACTTGGAGAAAACTGGTAGCTGACTTTGCAAGGACCTGTGTTGCATCTAATTCCTCTTTCACAGGCCCTCAAGTACTAAACCATGAGATAAAGAAAAAAATTTGAACAACTTTATTACCTTCACGCTGGACTTGTCCTGATCAAAGTTATGCTAATTATGATGGAGAGCTGTAGCTTCAGCTCAAGTCCAAGTCAAACCTTATGTCATGTCTCTAAAGGGATGGTTTGGATATTGTGATGTGGGGTTTTATGCGACACTTATGCCCAGTCAGTTCCTTACCTGCAGTAGATAATGGTCAGCTCACTATCAGTTCGCTCTCTGCCCAGAAAAAACAGCACCGGCAGGAAACAGAGATTAGTATTGCTGTAACCTGTACCAAAAACATGTCTTTGAACCACCAAAAACACCACCCACCTAAAGAATATATGTTTATATATGTTAACCTACCCACTACATTTGTTAAATTTTTTGTGCTCTGTGTTCCTGTCAGACAGATGTGTCTTTGGGGACTACATTACTCAACTGCACAACATGCGTGTTCTTATGCACAGCTGTGCACAACGTCTGTATTCTGTCCGTACTCCTATGCACAGTCATACATAAGCCTCCCTGATCTCAACCTGAGTAGTGTTATGGTTAGACCTCTGTACTATCCGTGGACTGTTCATAACAAACACCATGTTCACATTAAAGGAGGCTGGTAAGTGTACATGATACCAGAGCACCTTAGATCGAAGGTTGATGATCAATTTTGTCGTTGTATCATCTGATCGAAGGCTGCATGTATTGGACACTCAGGTGAAGACAAGGGCGGGGCTGTCAACTGATAACCATCTGGTGGTGAGTTGGATCAGATAGTGGGAAAAGCCTCGAGACTGACCTCATGCACCCAAATGTGTAGTGCGAGTGAACCAAGAACAACTGGAGTAGGCTCCTGTCTGGGTGGCCCCAACGTCCACCTCCAACAGAGCTTCACTGGCACCCCTATGGAGGCTGGGGCATTGAACCTTCTGGGGGAAAGCCTATTATCAGTTTGGGGCTTTCCAGGGCACTTTGTAGGCAGTTGCAAGGTATTGATGGGCTTGGATGATGGTAGCCTTGACTGTGACTGTGGCAAAGCAATTGAAAATTAAAGAGGAACAATATAGATTCTGACCAGGTTATGGAACAACCAACCAGTTTTTCACTCTTGCAAGGATCTTGAAGGGGGTCTGGGAGTTTGACAAACTGGTCTGTATAGGTTTTGTGGATCTAGAGAAGGCATATGACCAGGTGGGAGGTGCTGCCAGAGTATGGGGCGAGGGGGTCTCTACCCAGGGCCATCCAATCTCTGTATACCCAAAGCTGTGTAAACCCAGAGCTGTGTTCAGGTTCAGCAGCACACCGGCCCCCAGTAGGTAGTGGGTTTGCAGGATAGGGAAGAGACTGTGTCATTTTTATGGCCTGTGCCTGGCTGGGCTGGAAGCAAACCCAGCCTCCAGGTGCTCCCTGACAGGCCCTCCTTCTGAGCCTGGCTTTAGACGGGTGCCCTGGGCTTCCTCTGGGCAGGGTCCCTTTCCTTCCTCCTCTGACTTTCATGGAGGATCTTTGGGAATGATTCTTAGTCTGCCCCCTCACCTGAGGCCAATTCACCTTTAGAAGACCCTGTAAGGAGCACAATGCTCTGGACAACACAAACCTCTCCATCACAATAAGGTGATGGTTCCCTTGAAGTGTAAAATTATCATATTGAATATGTGTAGTGACAATAGTCAGTGTAAAGAGGACATATCAAACACAATGTCTAACATGAAGTAATAACGCAGGAGCCAAAAGTTGGAGAGCAACAAGTGGTGAGGTCAAAGTTCCATGTAGCAAAACAACTTTTGCCAAGTCAAAGGCTCACAACTACTAAAAAGCTTATGGCATAAATAAAAAATAAGGCCTTTATTCAAAGCTACAGCAAACAGTGGCTTTAAGTAGTAACAAAGATGTAAACATTAAATAAGTTTTGAGTTATCACAGTGGTCACATGTAAACCTACACACATTATATACTTAGACACATGTACTCATATGCAAGACATACAAACTTGCATAAACAAAAGCACACAGTTTGTTTCATTTGTTCTATATTTTTCATTCTTAACTCATCTTCCACGAAACAGTTTTTACTTAATTAATTTAACTTATTTTTTTTAAACCCTGGCTAAGACTGGGCCTTCAAAGTAGCTTCAGCCAGAGCCATACAATTATGTCATCGTATTTTTTTCCTATATAAAAGTATTTATCTGCATTTTATCTGTTTAATATATAAACAAATTACAGATCAAACAGATAAATTAGTGGCATGCTGATTGCAATGAAAATAATCAGTGTTTAAATGTAGGAATGTTCAAAATCTGAACCATAATGAAAAAAGTCAACTTGAAACACTGCTCTTTTACACAATTGCCAGCCACAAATAGCACACTAGCAGGTTAACATTAGAGGAAACTGTGTGTATGCCATTCACTCTTTCCTTTGTGGTTCACCCAGAAACATACATTTGTCATCATTACAAATCTTTAGAAAGCAGTTTGGTCTGCAACCTAGCAGAGCACATGAACCCTTCGTTTGTTCTCTTTCAACACAAATCAGTTCATGGCCAATTTAACTCCTAGTTCCTCTGCACTAAGAGGTGTAGACATGACTAAATGAGCCCAGGCTGCAATGATAATTTGGTTAGCTACAGGGTTATAGCTGGGTCCACACAATGGTTGCTGGTGCCAACTAGCTCAGTTCCATTTTTGACTAGGTTTATGATTAAAACATATTGAAATTATATAGAGATAGAAAGAATACAGAACTTTGTAAAAAATCAGGTATGACTATACAGGTGAATCTTATTGCTCAGAAAGAGAAATAGAGAGAGAAATTCAGGAGGACATCAAAATAAAACTAAAATTAATACCTCTCACAAAACTGGATAAGACAATATTACTGTATATGCTCTTTTGGGCCAAAAACCTTAGCCTGTGAATGAAAGGAAAACACATCTCATTATATCGTATTTATTGGTAAGGAAAGTCAGTGCACAATAAAATATTACATTTCTAAAAGCTTTTGTTTCCAATTGTAGCAAATGTACAGGTTAATTATCATCAGCACAACCTTGCAAGGCAGCTATACTGCTTGGATCCTAAGTCTGAAATCTTGCAGGTCCATCTTGAAAAGTTCCAACTGTGTCCAGAATATGATAATACTGAATACTGATAATACAGAATACTCCAGAATATGACCATAACAATCAGTGTCCTTCAAGGAGAAAGAGGTGGTAGCCACAGTCGTGGTTTAGTTTTGAAAGTGAGATGCAGTTGTAATCTTGTAAACAATGGTGGCTGCCAAAGGGTTAGCGCAGATGCTGCAATAAAAGCAGTTTAAGCTGAACTGGACAACATGTCCTCAACAAAAGAAGAGCAAAGAATGGCACTGAAAGCTTTCTTCATTGGAGAGGATGTTTTTGTTCTTCTTTGTTCTTCCCAACTGGCTTTGGCAAGAGTAATGAATGTGACAGACAGAACGTTTGTCCAATCACATTCTGCTTTTTTTTTTTAACAGCCTGCCCCTTTCAAACCCTGTCTATGGGCTTTTGCACAGGTGAACATGTGAAACATATCCTATGGATATATGAAACATTCTATCTGGAATGTCAGGTTATCGTCAGCATTGTTCCCATCATTTAATCTCAGGTCTGGTTCAAGCTTTACCACATTAACATTATTCATTTAATTTGCTATTGCCAGACAGCACTGAAAAAAAAAACCCTGGACAGCCTCCACAGACACTTCACCAGTGGTGTCTAACATTTCCTCCATGTGGTGTGGTTGTAGTCGTTCACTCTTCACCGCCATGCTAAGAGAGATTCCCACAATCTTCCTCCTCCTCAATCTTCTGCTGTCTCTCGGACATCTTCCTCCTCTACCTTTGGGTCATCTACTTATCAGAGGGTTTGATCCCTGATTCTTTCCAGTCTGCATGTTGAAGTTTCCTTGAGCAAGATACTGAATCCACAAATTGTTCCAAAGGGCTCCTGTTGAGCATATTGGCACTTTGTAGAGAAGCCACCTGCATTAGTGTGTGAGATGAATGCAGATATGTGTTGTTAAGTGCTTTTGGTAGTCAGAAAACTAGAAAAGGGCTGTATAAATGCAGTCCATCACCCACAGATCTTAATTGGGTTTCAGCTGTGATGACGTGGATTAATGATAATGGCCTGTGAAAAATAAAGGGATATATGTGTAGAGTTTTCACAAAAAAGTTCAGCAACTTCAAATGATGGGTGAAAACACAGAAACAGCAGTTATAATTTCAGTTGACAGCATCATGGCATGGAAAGTTTAGTTATTAGCCCTGTTACAAAGTGTTAGCATTTAAGAAAAAATTTTGTGTTGTAGGCTCTAAAAAACCACCTATTAACTCGTTGTTTTCTATGTTTCTTTTATACTTCTGAATCAATACAGAAAGAAAGAAAGAAAATGCTGGAATAAATAACAAATATTTGCTGTTCTTCTAATTTTCCTTACCTTGCCTATGTTTGTCTCACCAGTATTTGCCATTATGATGTTGTGACATTTGTGTCTCTTAATACCTGTCTCTCTGTTTCCTCCCTCTCTATCCCCCTCCTCCCTCTGTCTTTCTCCTTTTCTGTCTCTGTGGCCATTGGCGGCACTAGTATCGATGTAAGCAGTGTTTTCTCTCATTAATTTATCAGCTTGACGGAGGAGGGAGGCCTCAGTGGGGGGAGATAATGGCTTCCATTTGTCCAAGCTCAACAGTCAACACATTCCTCTGTCGTTCAAATATAACCACACATTAACTTCTGTACACCAGTACCTCAAAGGCAATGACACACACACACACACACACACACACGCACAAACACACAAAGGCTAATCTTCCTGTCACTTAAAACATTATTGTCGTACATTAATTTCCTGGAGATTTAACCCTTACCACTACTTGCCTTACCATAACTCTAACTTTAACGTCAGTCTTCCAAGCCTAAAATTTTCCTGATTTACTCTATGGGAACTTGAGTTTTGTCCACATAAACAAGGCAAGCACCCGCAATGTGTGTATCAGTGTGTAAACAGATCAATGTCCTAACAATACTCACAAAAACATCACCTGGATTTTTCTGCAGTTAATAATAGTCACTCCCCAATATATTTTCTACTTTTCTTTTAATATCTTTTAATATTGTCTCCTTTTTTTATTTTTACGAAATTAATAAGCTTTATTTTATAAATATAACTACACATTTTGGAAGGTCCTATAAAGACTTTAGTAAAAACAACACTTGCAATTAAAAGCACTTAAAACATTTAAAACCATACATTGTCACACATGACACAGTGACACACTAACTACTATGATCATAACAGAAATAATACATTTTTATTTTTGAAGTTAGATTTTTTACTTTTTTTTCCTTTAGTAATATCAAATTAATACTTACTTATTTTATTGGTTGTACTAACATATAACAAGAATACATTAATAAATGCAGCAATTTCCTTCTCTACCCTGTATTGTAATTCCTGAAATTCTATAACTGTAAATAATAATGATTAAAAAAACACTAATAGTGCATTAAATATTGATTGTGGGAAGAGTTTTGATAAAGTGATAACAATTTAGATTAATCCATGTCAGCAATTCAAAAAAAAAAGTAACAGTGTAAATGTTCAAACAATCCACTTATAAAAGCCTCTGAATAATGCATGACATTGATCACTTTTACAGCCTAAAACCATGACTACTTTAATACTTGATGACAGCATAAAAATATCACAAAGTTGCTAGAAAAAAAGAGTGTGGCTGCCAATTTTTAATCAGTGGGCACAGTGTGTACCCATTACTATCTTTGAGGACAAATTTGAATTTTTAATCAACAAGTACTGTTGACTTTTATTCTTTCATCAACCAAAGTAGGTACACTGTTGTCGGTGGTGGCAGAAGTGTGTGTGCATGTGTGTGTGTGTGTGTGTGTGTGTGTGTGTGTGTGTGTGTGTGTGTGTGCGTATGAACATCTGTATGTGTGAGGTGTATTGCTCATGTGGAGAAATAAATCTGTTTGCATAATCATGTTTGTAAGGGCTGGCTCTCCTTAAGCTTTCAAAATGCAAGCTCACATCGTGTTTATCATTCAAAGTTAGAGCCAAGACCTTTTTTAAGGTTAAGGTAAAGTTTAGATTAGGTTAACTTTAGGGTTAGATTTGGGTTAAGATTCAGGAGTCACAGTTACACACTAGGAGATTCATCCAAGTCAATATATGTCCTCTGAAATGATGAAACATAACTCTTTGTTTGTGTGTGTGTGTATCTTTGTTTGTGCGTGCGTGCATGCGTTTGTGTGTGTGTGTGTCTGTGTTTGTGTGTGTGTGTGTGTGTGTGTGTTTGTAAATTGACAGGCACTTTGGAATTAACCAGCTATCTGCTGAACATTTCACCTACCATCTGTGTGTGCTATGCCCCCCAATGTTGACTTTACCCTGCACAATTTGTGAACCATTACACAATACAGAGGCTGAGATCAATGTGCATACTGTTGGTTTTGGAATATTCTTCTATGTGTGAGGCCATTGAACTTCAGTAATGTAACTCAAACAAGGTTATGAGACAATATTTTATCCTTATCCCTTTAATCCTTTAAATAATCCAAATCAGACCCATATTCTCTCAACATGTTCAACAAGACTCAACAAGAGGACTCATCTCCTATATTAAAGATACTGTGCATATATTGTAAGACTATCAATCAATCCTCTGTTATCTCTTTGCTGTCCCTGCCGTTCAGAGGCTTCCCTCAATCATTAACCTAATCTACTTACCAAAAAACTCCCACTCTCAGTGTTTGCATGAGAGCTCAATGATAAGCTATTTGAAGTTGAATGTGGTGATGGGACAACCATTGACATGAACTGAACTGTTTGCTGATCTTGGCTGCCTCAGGAAATCAGGATGCAGTACAAAGCAAAATGAGGAGCAATGGTTGAGTTTGAATCTTGAAATTGGACCTTTAGATTTCTAACACTTATCCTTCAAAGACCAATTATGACACAATTTACTCATACATTCACAACTTCAAAAGGTTGGGAGATATTAATTTAGTGATAGGCAACATTTAAAAGGTCTGCAAAGCAGTTTTGTGCTCAGGGTCGTATTATTTTGAGTGTTCCTAATATTTACAGTGAGGTAAGGGGGTTAGTGGCAATGAAATCAATCGGATTAGGTGGATGATTCCCTTAACCAGTGTATAAAAAAAATGAAAACTAAATATTAAAAGCTCTTTCTTTGATACCTTTCTTTAGGACACTTTGTCAGCTGTAAATCATAAGATAGCATGTCATGTGTTAAAAGGATGCTTTTATGAACTGATTTATGCATTCCTGTCCAGTACCTCTTTAATGCTTATACTTATGTTATAGAATGTTATGGAAGGGATTAGATTCCTCTAATCCATGTTAAGCAAGCAATTTGAAACAGATTAAAGTAAACAGTGGCACTGATTACCACATCAAACATGAGATAAGCTTCTAAACTTTTATTCTTTATCATAGGCTAAACTAAATGGTTAAAATTAGATCTTTATAGCTGTATAAAATACTGATTACATATCAATGCTTCAATAGTATAAATCTTTAATAAATACAAACAATACTCTGAAATGAGCCTAATTGGATTGCGGGTAGCACTGCTTTAAAGTAGGCTAAATTTAAAATGCAGTCTACTTTCAAGAAAAAGTATATAATATTGTATTGGATATTTTTTTCAACAAATAAAATCCCGTCCTTAGCCTTTATTCAATGCTTTTTACAGTAATTTCAGTAATTCAGTTTACAGTGGTTTCCATGGTAGACGCAAAAATTTAAAAAATATTAAACACAACGTGCTTTGCACAGGCTTGTATGGGCTTACAGTGAAAAGTATGATGGATAAAACATTTAAAACTGCCCACAGGGTCCGATGGAAAGAAAAAAAAGCACGAGGATGATTTTTGCTGAATTAGAGCAAAACTGAAAGAATTTACGATGATGTTTTGTAAGTAATATTGCAAAAATCTCAGTGCACAAAAAATATGTTTTAATCTTACGCAAATAAAGCAGCACTGGCACAGTATATTTAGCATTTTTGCGCCTGGGGATACATGCATTACTCTCACCAGGCTGCTTGATGCTGTGTCTTTTTTAAGAGGCCATTCTAGTTGGTTTTTGACTATTCATCGTGCGAAAATATTTTGTTTTATTTTGTTTTATTTTCTGCGCCACAAATGTTTTGTTGCTAGCTGGGTTTAGCAGTTCTATTAAATGTTTACCTGAGGTGAAAGCTGGCTGTCACGTCATGATACGCACATAGCCTTCATACAACATTTTTATCCTTTAAGTGATCGAATTTACCTTTTTTAATTTAAGACTTGAAACACGCTTCGTGAAGTCATTGAAATATGGTTACAAGTTTGGATAATGTGGCGGCATATTTTCCCTTTATTATCAGCAACTGTTGGGCTATCACGAGCCTATAGGACTATAAAGTTCGCCTGCTATAACGCAATGTTTGGCTACATGAGATTTGTACAACTTGTCATTAATAGGCTTCGGTTTTCCCTGTAAGCCCTTTCCCGTTTTGATATGATGAGCATGTGATACATTTGTTTCTCTTAAACTGAGTCATTGTTTATCAACAGTGTTATTACCGACTATTGGGCATATAGCCCATGCTGCTAATTGGCTAACGACCCATATTCTTATTCTCAATTAGCCTATTATTTCGGCTATTATTTAGGCTACTCTTTTTCACTCAACTTAATTATTTTCTGTAAACCAAATAGTCTAGAACTCAAAAAATTACGAAATAGCTTGATTTCATTTTTTTCTAGAGCAATTTCTAGGGAATAGCCTACAAAATAATAAACCAGTAAAATTTGAGCAAACTACATCTGAAAGTGACAAATTTATTCAAATCACAAAAAAATCACCACAAAAATACTTTATTAAGTAGCCTATCACCAAACAAAACATAATTTTTATTACAGGATTATTTAATATCACATTTCAAGGCAAAGGCCTACAGACGTAAGAGCGTTTATCATCCAAAACGAAATACACTACAAGGGAAACTAAACAGATCTGCTGTTCGTTCACGATGATAGACATGACGGTAATAATCAATGGTGCAGCAGAGTAATATGTATTATATACAAAAAAGAAAAAAAAATGAAATAGAGAAGACATTCCAACGTGAAAGGCACTGGAAGCTGGTAAATTATACTTTTTTTTGGATTGATTTTTACCTAACTATTAGAGCCCATGAACTACTTTCATCTTGCGCCCCTCTTTTATAAAACAACATCAGCGAACGGTGGATGAACTGGCTCAAATGTCAGGAGTCCTGTGATTTTCATCACCCAGCTCCTATGTCCCGATCGGATCCAGTGTAAGTATGGAGCCTGTGGTTCACAACTAGGGGTTCAGTGTGAATTCTGCGTCGTCCTCTATGTCCAGATCCTGGTCTGTATCATCTGACACGTCTGAGTCCAACTCTGTGCGGATCTGTTGCGGGGACACAGAGCTCACGCAGCGGCCCGTAGGCACAGGCTCCGTGGACGGGACTGTGTGTCTGTGGTCCAGACTCTGGATCACGGAGGGCTCGGTCATGTCATCTCCTTTATTACTCCTCCCGGTGGAACTGTCATCCTCCATGTCCCTCTTACCTCCCTGAGGATTTTCCTGATGCAAATAGAATAGTTTTATGAATAAGGAAGAATATGACTGTAAAAGGGCTATTCTTGGAGAAATAAGAGGTACCATGTCTGACAAAGGGATCTAATGTGACATTAGAGAGAGCCTCTCACTTGTTTTAGTCTTCGCCACTTCGCTCGTCGGTTTTGGAACCAGGTTTTAACCTGAAAGACAAACGAAAAAAACAAAACAAATTATGCTCTTTCCGATAGATTTGTTTGGGTAACCTCTTTAAATTTAACTACTATTGAGAGCTAAGGAAATGTTAAAAAGTGATGCTAACAGAATGAAGCAGTAAGTTGTTTATTGTAAAAAAAAGAAAGAAAGAAAAACTGTCCTTCTTGCTAAAATAAAAAAATACATGCGTAGCTAACACAACACCCAATAAATTGTCGTAAACTCTAGCTGAGTGCGGTAGGAGATTTAATGCGCATTACAGATCGCATTTTATTTCGTTCTCAAATTAATTTGGTAATAAACATTTAATTGACGTGTCAAAATCCATTTATCAGCAAAAATAATCTTTCTCCATTGCGATGCTGTTTTGGACTTCAGTCTGCTCTACTAAGTGAATCTAGCTTGCTCAAGCAGCTGTCCAAAATTATATGATTTTTTATGAACAAAAGGTGTTTACAATGTCTGGGTTTCTTCTGCACTGACAGTCGGCCATTTAGATGTATCGTTAAAGTTCAAGGCCTAAACATGGATTCCACTTTCGCTAAATCTTGAAAACATTCATTCATCATTTGATCACACACTAACCCCATACAGCAAATATGGCCAAAAATGAAGCGGACATTATTTGAAGATCAATGAGCTTGAACACACCTTGTTACGGGTAGGCCTTAGACTTAATGGAATACAAGCAATGTACAATTGAGCCACTATTGGGGAGGTTTTCCGCCTTAATCGTTGCTTTGTGACATATTCAAACAGCTTTTAAGGAGGTAACATAAATAAATTATGTACTTTGGTCAAAATGCGAAGTTTATCTCGGTCAGTTAATATGATAGCTAGTTGACCGATGACGTGGGCCACGCGCCAGATGTAAGCACCATCTCCGCCGAACACATAATTATGGAAAAAAAGGATGTGTGGAAAACCCTTCTATTGTACTTTAATAAATAGACCTAGTGGCGCCTAGACATAACTTTGAGAGAGGGGTCTAGAGATTCCAACAACGGGCTAAAACAACAGCGTGCTCACCTGTCTCTCGCTGAGCTGCAGCAACTTGGCCAGTCGTTTCCTCTCCGGAGGTGAGAGGTATTTTTGTGTCTCAAACTTCTTCTCCAGCTCGATCGTCTGGTCGTTGGAGAACCGGACCTGACCGCCCTTTCTTTTATGTAAGGGCCGCTGGATGAAGGGAGTCCACAGCAGAGGCTTCCCTTTACAGAGAGGAAGAAACAGGATCGACAATTCATTTCAAGACCACATCCAGCCCCTACAGTATGAGATAAAATATACGCTGGCACTGGTGACATGGACCCAGAAGTAGCCTATCGGCCTAAAATGTTTTTTCCACTCTTTACAAAAAAGGCAGAGGCACATGTTTAGACTACAGAGAATGACATATCAAGGTAAGAGCAGAAGTAAGAAACGAAATAACGCTTAACAGTAACGAAAATTTTAGTGAAAAGAAGTGAGTATGACATTTCATTAATTTGATCAAAAATAAAGAAATTTTATATAAGCAGCACTACTACAATAAACATAGCCTACATTTGTTAGAGTATTGCTCTACATGTTATTTCAAAAGATTATTGAAGACATTTATTAGAGAGAACCGACAGCGCAGTCTAATCAAAGCTGTTTTTGTCTTCTCTGGTTTCCTCTCTAGTTAATGGCCTGGAACAAACAATAGCAGAGGCTGCGGCCGCCACACTGGCCGGCTGCACGCTTCTTTTAAGGAAGGTCGTGACAGAGTGAAAACTATGGCCAAATATCCGCTTCATGTGCTTCCTGCTTTGTGGTGTGATTATAGGCGATGGCATCCACTAACAGACACTCATGGCCTCTGCTCTCGGTGACACAATATAAATCTGTTGTGCTCGAAACTGCTGTCAAAGACCGTCTATTGCTGCTCTTTTCCAAAGGAAGTGAGCCAATCCAGTCTCACGAGATATATTCTCGAAACAAAAATATCATGAAAGGAAAAGTTTAGAAGAACAAAGTTTACTGTAATAATAGGGTGAGCCGCATTTATGGGGTAATCGGTGTTTTTTTCTAAAATATTTTTAACAATTGGAGACGTTTCTAATTGAAAGAAAGTCCGAAGTTGTCCTTATAGGCTATCTCACTGAGCAGCCCTCTCCATTTTGTATTGTTTTCTTTCTCCTAACTTTACCTAAAGGGCATATTTCTCATGTTTATGTAAATGCATATTACAAATTTATAGGTAAAAGGACAGATATAAAACCCATGGATAAAGTAGCGAGAAAAAAATTATCCCCAGCTGTCGGTAAAGCCAACAGATATTGTTCAGTCTTTAAACCATTTTAAATTTTCTACTTAAATTTTAATTTACTTTTTTGTTGATATGCTTACAAATATACAATAGCCAAAGTATGATATGCATTAATTAGAATAAAAAAGAGAAAATGCAAATAGGAAAATAGTCTAAACAAAACAACCGAAATCAAATGTGGATTTAAAAAATGCATTCACAAATAAATGGATTTTAAAAAGATGCCGGGAAACTCACATATTATAGATAATTATAGACGTTTGTATTTCTTTGTATCATACTTCAATTTGATCAAATCATCAAAACTGAATCACATCATGTGTCTCAAGAAAAGAACATTTGCTGGGCTTCTGGGCTGAGAGAAGTGTTCAATTAGCTTTATCCTGTGAAAATTTATATGAACGTGTTAAGAGTTATTTGCACTTTTTTAAGCTCTTGTTGTTTAAATGATATTCAATTATTTGCTTTGCCCTTGTTTGTTTTTATTTAATACGAGGCCTGTGAGTACGTCACTTGAGCCCTGCCATTTTATTGTTCTTCTTTTAACTTTTCTAATGAGTCTTTATCTTTTCTGGTAAGATCCCATTAGGCTTGATGTGCTGCTCTGTTTGCTTTATTTTCTTCTCGCCGCCAACCATAAAGAAAGTCAGCCACATCCTCGCTGGCCAGCCAGAGGAAGTGCAACAATATGTGAAAAACGGATCCCGGGCTATCAGAGGCCGAGTGTTTCCTGAATATGTCTGTATTGAGGATGTCGATAAAATAATCAGCAGCGTGCAGCGAGCTCCCGAGGAAGCGGCTGGCCGGGGTGAGCCAGGAAAACATTTAACAGCTTCTGAAACCAGATTTACTCCTATCGACAGGCCCACGGCTTCCGCTATGAACGGAAAGGGTCCCGACTTGTTCAGCGCAACACAAAATCAGGCGGTCCTCCTATTTCACTATACTTAAGAGGACCTACCCCAACAACAAGCCTATAGGGACTCAGATTCTAACCTTTAAAATGCTTTAAACGGACTAACAAATCTATACAGCCAACAGCCCCAACCCCTCCATATATTATATATTGATAAACATATTGATGGTTGTACCACTGCATCAGGCTGAAATGGGTTATTGGGTGTCTGCATTTCCTCATAATATAACCTGGGATCTATGGTACGCTATCTTTAAGTGATGGCCAAAAATTTAAGTGAGATGGGTTTAACCTACACTTGGCAGTATAACAAGTCTATGTGCGAAATGATGGACCCTTCAGAGAAAACTGAATGGATTAATCTTCAGTTAACCCTCATTAAGTGGCATTAGAGAAATAACCTAACAAGAATTATTTAGTGCCCACAATACATACACACATGCACACACACAAAACAGTGAAATAACAAGTGATTTAGAGTCCAGCTATGTTTTAGTCACCGGGTGACTTGCTCCTCTGATGTTTCAGAACAATGGGAGTCAGGAAAGAGAGTCAAGGTTGCCATGCACCCCCCACCCCATATCACCACCACCACCACTAGCAGACTTAATGGATAAGCCTGCTGCTATTGTGACTTCAAATATGTCTGTCACAATAACAAAGTGACTCATATGTGCGTGGTCAGGCGTCATGCAGAAATGTTCTTTAAAATGAGCTGTAAACTTGAGAGAGAAGCACGTCCAAATACTTTCATTTACCCTGCAATCGGCTGCATCTATGTCGGCAACAACTGCAGACTGTCTTGAGTTCGATATGCTTGCATGACCAAGCGTGATATACATATGCAAATATGGTTTCGTTGGCACTGAAACGAAGCTTGTAAAGACAGAATAGTTCTTATGCAAAAGTTAAAAAGTGATCTATTGCCACATCATCGAAACACGTTGGATATATTTTGTGCAGAAACGGACAATGGGCAATCCATGGAATTTCCAAACGCATCTTAAGTACACTGAGGCACAAAAAATGCGAGACCTAAAATTTCACATTTTTTAGAGTGAATATATTTTAATAATTTTAATTTACCCCAACTTCAAACGTACTGAAGAGACTGAAATTGTCACTGCATGTATCTACAGCTATATAGCTAGTCCATAGCCTCAATATATCTATTTCCTCTTCATTTACACACACTTGCCCAACTCACCAAGAGGGTCATGTCTTAGTAGCGCCTGTGCGTAGTCGCCCATCGAACGAGGGTGCTGATGGTGGAAAGAGTAGATGGAACCGGCGAATGTTCCGGCAGAAGCGTACGTCGCCGCTGTCAACGCCGCTGCAGCGTGGTGAGAAAGTGCCGGATGGATCGGTGTAGGCTCATAAATCGGTGTTCGGTACGGTGATATGAGACTTGTGAAGGAGGAGTTGGGCGACGGAAGAGTCGGTGTGGGGATGATCGGAGTGGAACAAGAAGAGGAAGATGAAGAAGAAGAGGGAGAGGAGGTGGTGGTGGCAGTCCTTCCCAGAATGTCCTCAATATAGAAGGGTGTTGGGTGCGCCGGCTGGATGGGAGTAGGTGCGTAAAGCGGGACGCTCATGGTGTCTTCGCTGCGCTGCGCTCTGGAACTTAATGAACGGAGGGCTGCGTCCCTCCTCTCTTTCCTTGCAGCCTTCCCCTTTATAGACAATATCTCAAAGAAACCTCTTTACATACTACGAACCATCTGTTTTAGCAAGAATTGCAGTCCGCTGAATCACGCGAAACACTCTAAAGACAGAGCCTTTCAGGGCTGTGCAGAAGACCGTTAGAGTGTTTAGTGTCCATCAGTTTGCGGTGGTGGACTAGCTGGTACTTGATCCAACTGTTGGGGTTGTTATCTGGCTGCAGGCGGAGGAGGGAGGAGATAAGTGGACGGCAAACTTCCTGCAGGTGGCCAGCCGCTATTTCTGATTGGCTTACTCGCAGCTCCAATCGAGTCACACAGTGATCAGATGACAGGAGAGAAGAGATAATAGTATTTCAGGAGAATCAGTTCTCTACAGCCAATCATCTGGTAACTAACTGAAAAATCTATGGCTTGAGTGACACAGCCTAATGGCACGACGATGACTTTGAAAGTAGACTTGTGTTCACAGAATTGTTTTAACCCAAGGTAATGAGGGCACCTAACACTTTGCTCTCATCTCCTTCCTCCTACTAGACAGCGCTAGACCACAAACCAAAAACTTTATGAAGTTTGGGTTTTTGTAACTCATCTTTTATTTTGAAAAGTGTTAATTGTTTCATTAAATGTCTTATAGTCATGCATTAATAAAAAATATGAGATTCCATATACCAATTGAGAATGACAGAAACTAAGAGATGAAGAAAATATAAAATTATTTTCTAAGGTTTGGTTTCATTGTTTTTGACTGACTTAAAGTTGATCTGTAGCCAAACAGATGCCCATATACCAATAATGGCTATGTCTTATGTGAATTAGTCTTTGTATGATGATAGGTTTTGGCAACAAGTGTCGTCATTCAGCTGAAAAAAATGGATTCCAAATGTTTCTCAGCCTCATTCAGGCTACTGTGATTCTGTGATAGACCTAATAATGGAAGTGGTACTTATCGTTTCTTCAGTGAAAACAATATTGCATTCTGAAAATAATTAAAGAACATAAATAAACACATTGCTTTTAGAAGCTTTTCTATGAAAAGAAAAAAAAAATCAATAAACTGTACACGTAAGTCTGGCTACTTTCAGAATGTTATATATTACTCTAATGTTATTACTGATGTGTGCATCTTTCTTCTGCTATTTTTTTTGTTGGCTAAGATTCAGTTTAGCTACAAATAAAGAGTGGCTGTAAATCTTACATCAATTTCTTCAGCAAATCTAATGATAGCCTTCATAGTTGAAAAATAAAAAAAACGCTAAAGTATAATATAGGCCTCTTAAACATTGTTTTAAAAATATGATACAGGTTGTGTGGTCTTATAGCATAGCACTGCATCACTAATTTTAATACTTCTGAATAACTGTGCAGGTTTTCGTTTTCATGTTGTTTTAAACTTAATAAACACATTAATAAAATCTTAATGAATGCTTAGAATTTATTATGATTAGTTTTCACTTAACCCATAGTTCCTATTTGTAAATAAAAGTCATCTCCTGTCAGACATGTCCTAGCCTATAAGTAGTAGTAGGTTAGAAGTGAGACGGTCGCCTGTCATATGTTATCCTCACTTGAATATTTTGACAAGGTTTATATTGTTCTTTCAAAGCTCTCTTGACGTTGTCAGGGATAAAAATCCGGTGAGCAAATACTGAATCCTGGTTTTATTTCTCGTTTGCCTACAGGTAATCAAATTGAGTAAAAAATAAAATAAAAAAGGCCTGGTGGAATCAGCCTGGCATGCGTTGTCAAATGCAATTTTAACACCCCCTTCCTGCAAAAGTCAAATCCAGATGGCACGACCTCAGTTTATGACCCTGGTTTTACGCACAGCCCAGACGCAAGTTAAATGGGTCTTTGACTAATCAAACAGCGTTGAGTGTTATCTTTAACAATGTTATAAGTCAACTGCAATCCACATCCCAAACAGTACAATGAATGGCAAGTGATTAACTCATAATTTGAATGTTTGTAGTTTTCCTGTGAAATCCAGCTATCGGTGCGGTTGAGATAATATACTTACGATAATGCCTATAAATGCAAATTGCTGCCGTGCCTCACGTAGTGAATGTTTATCCCCCTCAAACACGTTTCCGCAAAGTGTTAAACAATAACCGATAACTTCTGTTTCAGGGTTACAACACTAACAGAAAAGCTGTCTCTGTCTCTCCAAGGGCTCCAGCTGCACGTGCTATGGTCAACTGGATTTCTTTTTATTACCAGGTGACTTCATTAATGATATGATGACACGTCATGCTCAGGCGCTGGGAGGAAGCCCATTGCTTCTCCCTGATAACTATGCGCACTGATAGAATCCAATAGTTCGATATTCTGATGTGACTTTAAAGCGAGCAACGCTAACTGCCAACTTTCTAACGGCTGTAATTTAGATAAAGTGGACTTAGGGAGCAAACAGGGATATGAGCAGCCTTGAAGACATGAAAGAAATCACCAAACGGCTAATATTTGGACTGAGACAATCATTGCAGCTCATTGATCTGGCCAGCTCCCCGTGGCGTCAGACTCCTGTCCAAAGAACGATTGATAACTTCTCAGCCAAAGGCCCTGCTGCTGCTCCTTGGCAGCTGGCGCCATATATGTTACCATTAACAACTCCAAAGAGTCAGAGATACAGATTGTCAGTGTCTCGGTCTACGACTAAACATTATCTATATATTCATGAAAGCGTTTAGAGATCCGAATGCAACCTTAGTCTTATCAATCAATGTTTTTATTGCAACAGTGTAAAAAGCTATGGTACACACTGTTTTTCTTCCTCAACTCAGATGATCAGGTAGTTTGTGGAAAGGCTTCTTGTACTCCCTTGCATTGCTTGTTAGGTCTTTATGTGGACTGATGGGGTACAGGCTGTGTTTGATTGGTAGCTCCCTCATGTTGCACCTGAAAAATGATTCATACCTTTCATCAATTTCAGTTAATAGAGTTTTAAAACATCATGTCAAGATGCAACTATAGGAGCTGCAATTAGTACAATGCATCGGGCCCTAGAAGCTTTTAGGGGCCCATAAAAGATGGCGATTATTGTCACCTAATTAGTAGGCCTTGATCATATGGTTCAGTCTGCAACTGTAGAGCAGCAACTTTACAACCTACATCAATCTCTCATGTGTATTACACCTATAGATTGCATGTTTTGTATGTACATTCATGTGTGTACATGACAGTATGTCTGTGTTTAGGGCAAGAGGAAGGGCCCGGGCCAATCACATTTATGTTATGCTGCTGCATCACATACACATCATCAACATAGCTGCCTCAGCTTTTACCTGACTATGGGTCAAGTGAGAAAGGGCAATGGACTCCTGTGAAGGTATGCAGGGCCCTTGTGTTGAAATTAGAAGATACTAAATGATGACATAGGCTTCTCTGTTGAGAAATTTTGAATTATTTTAAAAACCAGTAGCGTGGATGTTTCTAAATATTTCAAACCTTCTCTTAATTAGACAAACACTCTCCCTCTCCTCCATATGGTCCACCACCTGCGACATGGACTATAGCAGTCCTGTGGTAAGGTGCCAACAAGAGCCTAATTGTACTTTATCTGGCAGATCTACTATGGTCTATGGTCTATTTGAGTTAAACCACAAAGAACAAAGTATGAACTAATACATTGCTATTTCCTCTCTTGTAGTTGATTGCAGAAAAAAACAAGGCAGTAAGGTTCATTTTTTTTCATTCCAAACTGATTGCTTAAAGGAGAGGAAGAAAGAAAACTTGAAAAAATTAACAAGATTACTTTATTTGGAGAATCTCATCTTGCAAGCCAGGGTGCCTTTACCAGGTTGCTGTAGTGACTATGCATCACATCCTTTTACACCCTTTTTGCTTTATGTTCATGCCTGAATTCAAAGGCCCTCACTTTCTTTTTAACTGTGTTGGGCAATCAGCCATGGGCAATGGGCAGGAAATGATCAGCGATACCGAGTAAAGAAGGACTTTCTTCACCATTGTTGGCATGAAATCTAAGTATGTAGCGAAGAACATGTGCTATTATTTTCATTTTTATATTTATTTAATTTGTAAGTGCAGAACAAATTAAATTATACATGTAGTATATACACAAGTGCTGATGAAACAACTTTCAAAAGAGGAGTACACAAACATTTAAAAAAAATATTAGAGAGCACTGTATAGAGCAAACGGCTTACGGCACCACAAAAAAAGACATTTCACCTGCTTTGTACATGTTGATTCCAGCATGGCTATAGCAGATTTAACTGCTAAGAGTTTTATACAAGATTATCTAACAGTAATGTTCAGATCAAGACTGAATGACCGGCAAAACCTTTGCACCATACTTTTTTTCATACCTGTCAATATCAATATTCCACTATAGCTCTAAAACAGTGGTTTTGACATTTGTCTCAGTTTTTTCGTCCTCTCTTAGCACTAACCCTAAAATTAAGTCCAGGAGAATTTAAAGTGTTTGGACAGGAAGTTCTCTTAATTGGAAAAGTCAAGCAGGTGAGTCTGACTAATCATGAAACAGGCAGCAAACCAAGCTTGTCACTTTCACTTTGGGTGCTGTACAGAGTGTAACCCTCAGGTGTCAGCTTCTAGAGGTTGTGTGCAGTGCGCACCCTGGTGTGACTCTGAGCAGGGCTGCAGAGAGCGCAGGATATGTTCCAGTGTCCACTGCTCCTCCTGTAAGGCATGCTCCTCCAGGGTGAACTGACCCTGCTTGGTCCGAATCAGCTCCTTCACATGAGCACAAGATGACAGAGCTGCAGATCACAGGCATTGGTTATTCTCGTGTTTAGTTGTTTGCAGGGTGATTTCTGATTGCTTAGTTCACTGTATTAATTTCTTTATGAACATGGTCATAAAAGAACTGAAATAGATTGAAATAATCTCACCTTTTCCCAGGTCATCCACCAAGCTTCTGACATAAAACCCACCACCGCACTCAATATCTGTCACAGAAAAACACTATTTTAACTGTTTGTTTGAATGTGTCATTCAACAGAAATAGAACATGGAAACAATAGAGAGGGCTATTCAAAATGCTTTGACTTCTGAGGAAATTTTGAGGTTAGTATGACATGGGGGAAGGAAGAAATAGTGTATTAAGCAACGTGTGCTAACCCAGCGTAAAGTGAGGAGGGTTGAACTCTTGCAGGCTCAGGTTGTACACAGTGACTTGTCTGGCTGGTTTGGCTTCAACCTTGTGACCTTTCTTTAGCAGGACAGAGAGACGCTGTCCTTCTTGTTTCAGTGCAGAGTAGCTGAAAAGATAGAAAACTAATGTAACACAATTTACCAAAGGTGCATGTCTTTTAAGGGTTAAGCTACACTGAGAAAAAAACGTATGTATACAAGCACATTACATCTATACTACTGTCTGTCCACATGAAGTGCGATGGCCACCAGCAAGACTTCTTCACAAGGGATGTGTACAATGTACAAGTTTAAAGTCCTGCTGACGACCTCTAGAGGCTGAAAGGGTCACTGCACTACAGCAGAAAAATAGCCGCATACCAGTCTGCAGCACATCTCAGTCAGTTAAATGTCCTATGACCCTTAGGTAGACCAAACCCTGTTTACCTGGCAAAAACCTTTATATTTGGAGTTCAGAGTAAACTTAGCTAATGAAAAAAATCTTTAATCTCTAAGCAGTGACTAAGATATGTTTACATAAAACATTGGTAACATGGTGAATCAGTAAATAGACACATCTAAGTTAACAGGCAGGATTTCTTGTTTTTGCTTTTTATTTACAGTGGTGAGATTATTTAGGTTGCAACTAATAGTTATTTCAATAGTGATTATTCATAGTGATTTTTACTCTGTTATAAAAACATCAGAATGTAGTAAAAATGTCCCTCACATGCTCCAAGAGTCCAAGGGCACATCTTCAAATGTTTTGTTTTTCCTTGTCTAATCCAGTTCAAAACTGAAATATATTCAGTTTCCTGTCATATAAGACTAAGAAGACAAGCAAATGTTTACATTTTAAAATGCTGAGAATATTTTTGGTAATTCATGCTTTATAACAGGATACCTGAAAATCATTAGGTTATCAAAATGATTCATTAGATTCATTAGGAGATTCGCTCTGTTGATTGACAGTTGATTGATTGAGTGACTAATTGTTGCAACTCTTAAGAGGGGATTGGCAAAATGTAACAAGCAGTATCATAATCTGTAACAGTCATATGGTATCACCTCAAAGTCCTACACCCAGTCAAACCCAAACTGCAGTCTATGAAAATGCAGCAGTGCTACATCAGTATGCACAAAGCCTAAAGCTAATGACAGCAATTCATGTAACTATTATTACATAAAAAAGATTGGTTGCCACAGCCTTGGTCTCTGGATTTAGAACTGTAGACTTAATAATAATTGTGACAAAAAAATAGTGCAACAGTCGCTCAAATTGTCTAAAGACAACAACTTAGAACAAAGCAGCAGCTGCTATCCCAATTCTAAATTACACATGTTGCTTCTGATAGCATACCATGACAAAGTTAATCACATTATTAATGACCTTATGTCTCTGTCCATCTAGGTTTATCCCTCCCAGGTGTCTTGACAAAAATATGAAAGGATTTATACTCTTAACAATCTGGACAATATAGGCCCAGGATATGGAATTACCAGATTTGTTACTGTTACTGAAAGTGTAACTGTGTCCAACAAAAGTAATATTTCAGCAGGTTGCATTTTACAATGTCTGTTGTGCAAAGTAATTTTGTGCGCAGTGCAGCCCACAGGATGACAAACGTGAACTGTAAATATGACAAATTTCTGTGTATAGACTGTTTACAATTTGTCCTAAAAGTGGTTCAGGACTAAAAACTGATGGCAGGTCCATAACTGCTGTATCCTCGGAGGAGCATGAATATTATACATCATGAATTTAATTTGTATGTGTATGAATGGAGACTGGAAATTATCTGCAACTAAACCCTCAGCATTTACTCTCATACACAAATGTGAGTGCTATGCCATTTTTTTTAGATTGGAGGCTTTACTTACAGTGGAGGAACTTGCATGATGTCACCAGTGAACGTTTTCAGCTTCTCTTCAAGGTCTAATCTGGTTATGTGTTCTGTGGGCAAAAATTAGAAAAACAACACTGTGTAGAGGAAGTGTACATATAGGTATCCACATGTAGTTTAGACTGGTGAATGGGATGAACTGATCTCATGAAATGTCATACATACGTAGCTTAATATTTACCAAAGTCTTTCTCCAGAACCACACTGCCAGTAGCATCAAGAGTATCTGTTGCTTTGCCCAGTTCCGCCACAGCAACGTATTTCTGTAAATATTTTAATAATGTAATTTTTATTTAGTTTAGTTTTCTAATTATTTTCTTTTTTTCATAAAATACAGTACAACACAGTCTTTTGTAGCTGCCCACAAGTTAAATGAAGAAATTGCTTTCTCAACAATAAGAACAGTACACTACAATAACACTTTATTGCTAACAGCTTTCATCAAATTTGTGTGTATGTTCTTAACCATTTACAAATTTACAAGTTTTATTGTTTTCTTATGGTTTCATAATTAACAGAAATTTAAAGAAATAACATACAATGTTTAAGCAGACCCGTTTGGTTGATATAACAGATTATTGTTCAAACTCATACTCACCTTAGAACCAGCTAACATTGTACTGAGCATCTTTGTGCCATTTCCGACACCAACAACTAAAAGAGACAGAGACAATGTTGACCCGGTCAAACTGCACCAAAAAACAAACAAAAACAAAACACTTACAGGTGGCTTTTTTAATCACTAGGAATTATTGTAGTTGGCTTTCATCCCCAAGTTCAATGACTCTGCAGTAGTCTCAGGTATTTATCATCTCCTGTCATCTGCAGCGATGTAAACATCACATCTCAGTATACACTCTAATTGTCACCCCTTTTCTGGTGCAAAGGCATGCAGTGAACAGAATTTTGCTTTTTATAGTCTGGCACACCATGGAATGGCTGATTTGTTCTTATTGCGCAAAATATAGCACTGGTAAAACAGTGAGGTGAGAATGCTTCTCCTAACTTTAAAGAAATGGGAACTAAGACAACACACTGAATCTTCAACATCCGCTCTACCATTACCCAGCCATCGCAGAAATGACAACAGTCGCACGTGGACCAGCGCCTCAAATATGAATGGGAAAATGCTTACCTAACACTCCACTGGCAGCGCTGTCCAGTGTCCCCCCATGCCCCATCTTCAGGCTCTGCTTTCTCCTCTTTCGCGGGTTTGGGTTCTGCACACCAGCTTCTGAAAAATGCGTGACATAAAAATAATTCACTGTTTGCCCCAATAACTTACAACAGACTCATCTCGCAATTCTACCCGTGTCATTGACCTACTACCTTTAAGTAAAGCTTCTTTGAGCGCATTTAGTACGTCAGCTGACGTCGGGCCTTGCTTTTTGTATATGGCAAACAACCCATTTAGAGACTGTAGCTTTGTTAGAGAACTAGTTATTGGAGTCGCGGCGTTACTCATATTTCCTGCCATGCTTGTCTATTCTTCTTCGGCCAATACACTTCTTCTTCTACTTACGTAGTTACCAACTGTGCCTGAGCAAGCCGTCGTTATGTTTCGCCATCTACTGGCGTAAAAACTTAATAACTATCAATTATGTTTTATTTGAACCCAAAACCAAATCGTTAGCATTAAATCAACTGTCCTTAAGTGCGATTTTATTATTATTATTATTTATCCTCACCCAGAAAGAACGATACTAGGGCGAGATTGATAAGTAGAGAGCGGAAAATGCTTACGTTTTCAAAACTACGATAACCAGGATGCTTTGCTCTAAACAGACTTCCTTCTTACTGTGTCGTTGGCTTCCTTTCGCTGTCAGCTGTGCGGTCTACAACAACAACAGCAATAGCTTCCATGGAGATATTTGTTCTTCAGTCGCGAAAGTCTGTTTTGAGAATACCTTTATTCTTCTTTAAGAAAACTTCGTCGTACAGTCTCCTCATTTTCAGACCGGTTAACCATTTGATACCTTTGGACTGGCGTGGAGATATTTTAATAATAACGTCACGCGATACATCTCTCTCAAGTTTTGTGGATAGAAAGGTGAGCTTGCTCATCAGAAAGCCACGTCTCTTGTTAAATTAGACTTTTCAAGTTAAAAGAGGTCGTACTCTGAATCGGCACACATGTCTCCAAGCATTGAATGCGTTCAACGTTAACTGGAATGCTTTTGCCGCCAACTAACTGTTAGCTATCTTAAAATAATTGACATATCAGCCCTTAAAGTTTGAATGTCTCATTATTTTATCGTGCTCCTGAGACTAAATGTTGCCGGATTGAATAGGTGATTCTTGGGGTGTTGGGAAAATTGTCTTCTTTATGTTACCGCGTATGGTTTTCCTCAAAATAATTTTGCACCCTTAACTGTTAATGTTTTTGAACATTGTGGGTCGGGGTACTTGCAAGGTCATGTCTACTAATAAGATTTAACTCAGATTTTTTAATGAAATAATGATTTTTTTTCCCCCCATTGGTGCTGGTAGCCAACTCATTTTGGAAAATAAGTGGAGCTTGTATCCGCAGTCATCAGATCACAGAGAAAAGAAGGAAGGCGTGAGAACAGTGTTGTACATCTCAGATGAGAAGGAGAGCCTGGTGACCCGGAATGGAGGATTTCAGGCGGACATACCTTCGTCTGTGTAAGGAAGGAGGTGTGAAGCCTCAGGAGAGCGTTGTGGCTCAGCTCCAGGAGAACAGGGTTGCTAAGGGCTCCAAACTGGACCTGAGTGGACAGAGCCTGTCTGCAGACACCTGCTCTGTGCTGGCTAGAGCCTTCCAAAAAGATATTGTGTTAACAGAGGTGGTGCTCAGTGACTGCATGCTGAGTGAGGAAGGTATGTAAATGTTAAATTTCAGTAAATAACCCATATGAAACCTGTGTATCATATATCATCCTGATCCTACTGTACATATAAATGTAAACCTGCAAACATTTACTTGGTACATCTTTTGGTTATTCACATAAAATAACATTGACTAATAAAGCGTTTTGTTTATGTACTGTGGCCATTAAAAAAATGATTTCTGACCGAAAAAGTCATTGCAGTGTAGTTGTAGTCAAGTAGTCTGACATTCAGAGCATTAAGGTGGTGTTATTTTTTTATCATTAGATTTTATGAAAAGACTAAACCAACAATGTATGAGTCTGCCTCTCAATATGGTCTTGTGCAGTTTGGCTCATTCATGTGTTTTAATATTTGGAACTATGACATGGAGGAAGACCATCTTACAGGCTCTGAAATACACACGCAGTTTGTTAGTATATATACTCATCATATTGGTGTTTGTTTTGACTTAATTCATAGAGTGTATATAAGTGTATGCTTTCATGCTTGTGTGTAACTCTTAGGTGCCAGAGTCTTGCTGACTGGACTGTTTTGCAACACAACTGTAAAAGTCCTGGATCTGAAGGTAACTTGTTGTCAGATTAAACTGTGTGCCTTCTAAGTCACTAATGATTTTTTTTTCATGAGACATGTGGATTAATAGTTAATGCAAAATATTTTTTTCATAGGGAAATAATTTAAGATCCAAAGGGGCTGAAGTTTTGGGAAAGCTGTTGGCACGTAACAAGACTCTGCAAAGGTGAGAATGAAGCTCTTCATGTGCAAAAAGTTTTTGATGCTGCAACAGCAGACATGTGTATCTAAGTGTGTTTTAGTATGACAATTAAATTTCATTTCATAATGTATTAAATGAACAGTTTGAAATTCAGAAAACTGAAATTAGATCCACTTATTTTCTATTTCAAATACTCTCATTTACATTTCATGCTGCACATGCTGTCCTCTGCCTAATTACCTGAGGTATATGTTAGCCATTTAGCATGTTAGTGTAGAGCCAAATAGAATCATGTATTGTCAGGTTTGTTCACAGTTTGGACTGATTAGAGAAATATTTACAATTACTGCAGCAGCCAAAGAAGTTGTAACTCATTTTTTTATATTCCAAGAAAAGATTTTCCATTCAATTTTAAGTTGATTTTTAATAAATTAGAATGTAATACTACTGCAGTAGAGAACAGTGAGCAATGTGCAGCATATGGCCAGAATTTATGTTTTGAACATTCAAAAACTGAATCAACATTTACAACAGAATGTGAAGAAAAGCTGTTCTGACATTATTTCAAAGACAAATTTGTAATGTGTTCCAGAAATAACTGCTGAAGTTGTTATCTTAATTAGCTATCGGCAGTCATAGTACTACCTCTCATAAGCTTAATTGCCTCATTAATTTATCAAGATATCAGGGTATCTTATTTGACCTTCCGTAGCATATTGTTGCACATCAAAATGGAAGTTTGTAGGTTTTTTTTTTGCTACTAACACATAACTGAATAAAAACAGGATAACACGATAGAAAAAGCTATAAAATTATCCTGAATTTTTAAGCTCAGTATACAGTCTGCCTGTCCAGTGCAACAACTTTTTTTTAAATTATGTGGTTGAGACAGGCCCCTGTAAAGATGTGGGCACAAAGGTCTCTGGCAGTCTCTGACTTTGACAGCCTGAGGCCATTCCATTCTCCTGAACTGGACATTAGCTAGGACTAGCCTTAAACCCAAACTGGGCCAGTGGCTCTTGTCATGGCTGTCTTACCTCTCCTCCTAGTGTGGTCAGGCTTATCTGGATGCTGGTCAGAAGGTGCTGTGAGAGATAAGATAGATCTTTAGCGTCTTCCTTAGGAAAAATTTGTCTTGGACATTCAGGAGAACGCAGGTGACACATTCAACATGAACAAACAAACTCTAGTGATCATCTCGGAAATATAGTACCGTATTTTCCGCACTATAAGGCGCATCGGATTATAAGGCGCACCTTCAATGAATGGCCTATTTAAAAACTGTTTTCATATATAGGGCGCACCGCATTATAAGGCGCATAGAATAGAAACTACTGTAGTGGCTGGGGTTGCG
>JAQMCX010000034.1:6707323-6755405 GCA_029814765.1 Acanthurus leucopareius
TGATCCATATATAAGGCGCATCGGATTATAAGGCGCACTGTCGGTTTTTGAGAAAATTAAAGGCTTTTAGGTGCGCCGTATAGTGCGGAAAATACGGTATTCTTAATTCAAACCCTTATATGTGTTTTAGCAACAAAGTGGATCAAATATAGCAAGTTTGAAGGAAATGCAGGTTGTCCCATCTGTGTGCATTGTCTTTGCCATGAAGCTTGTCATAAAACATACTTCATTCAAACTTAACCCGAACAAAAGATAACAAACCAAACCCGTCTTGGTTTGCGTTAACACTTTTCGAGCAATCACCAAGTCAGTTTGTGTAAAGATATATTCCTATTCATCAAGTTAGATGTGAAAGTCTCAGCCCGACCATCTTTTCACTCCTCACCCTCATTACACCTCTCCAGTCCCCTCATGCTGAAGTATCTCCCTAGACTCAGAGTCCTGGTCAGAGGTGCTGTAAAACACTTTGGTACTATAATCCCTATTGTCCATCTGGCCTCAGTCAGTCTTGCAGGCCTTATTCAGTTATGGTTTGACTCTGCTCATTAGAAGGCTGCAGACCCCGGTTCCATTGCCTGCATGTAAACATAAACACTAATTGGTTGCTTGAGGGTCCTGGTTAAGGCAGACTGATCAGCAAGTAGAGCTACAAGCTGCACAGCTAATTGAGCTAACAAGCTAACGGCAGCTCCTAAATACAACTAAAGCAAAGAGTATATTGAGCAGCGGTTAGGGTTACCCTGGTGATTTGCTGCCCCTTTCATTTTTACATGTTGCCCCTTAACATGTTGTGCTTAAAACTTAAATATACTGTTTACAGGCTGGTGTTGGAATGGAACGCCTTGGGGGTTTGGGACGAAGCCTTTTCACTCTTTTGTGAGGGTTTGGCCTCCAATAGTGTGCTGACACAACTAGACCTGCGCAACAATCAGATCAACCACAATGGAGCATCTGAGCTCGCTTTGGCACTCAAACACAACAACACCATGGAAGAGCTAGGTGACACACACTAAAAAAAAAATGATGAAATGAAAAAGTATAATAAAACATGACATATGATCCTTTTACTTTGTAAGCTAATTGTATAGGTGTCTATAAATCTGTTAAACTCTTTATTTCCTGTCAGAGAGTTTTAGACCAAGGTGTCAATGGTAGGACAGTTTCTGTATTGGGAGATCATACATGCGGGAGAGCACAGTTAGCTGTGCCTCTTATTATTGCTGAACAGTTTAATAAAAATGTGTGAGTGTCATTGCAATTTAAATTGTGAATAATTCTCAGAAATGAAGCCCTCATTTTTTAAAATGAGTCTACATATCTTTGATGTACATACGCTTGTGCCAGTGTGTAATCATAAATTCATGGCCTGTTTCTATGTAAACTCAAATAATAATATAATACTTTTACTTGTTATTTAGGACCTACAAGCCTTCTTGTCTTCAAAATAGTCAGCAATGATTAGATATATCTAGTAAGAGATTACATTGGCAGTAAACTTGACATTAATCATTTAAATTTTATATGTAATTTTTGCTTAACTGCATGATTTTCTCAAAGTTTGGTCCAATAATAGAATTAATGTTTATTGTTAGAAAGGCACAGCTCAATAAATTGTCTTCTGTTTATTTTATTGAGCCTATGCATAGTCCTCAGGAAAAACAGTTGTCCCCTGACATGCTGAATTACGGCTGGATAATCCATCTGTTAATCTTTGTAGAGGGCAAACTACAATGAATCTTTTAGTTTTTTGCTCGTCTCCACAAGTGATGTGTAAAGTTCTCATCAAAATTGCTTTTGCATTTGCATTGTGAAAGATTGTCATTTGTCACATGTAATTTGTTTAGAATGTTAATTTCAGTCAATTTTGGTCAATTTTGAGAGAGCGTTTGAGCTTGAAACACATGAATAACTATTGACGTACTTCTCTAGAAAAAAATTCTTTTTTATAGCTAAACAGGTATGCAAAAGTATAAACCTAATCCACAACTTGCATGGATAAAGAACAGATTCTTGCAGTATTCTGGTGTATAATGCCTGACTAACGGATGGCAAACTCTGATTTTTTTCACCATTCACAGATTTGAGGTGGAACAACATTGGTCTGCTGGGTGGCAGGTCTCTGCTCGAGGCTCTGCAGAAGAACAAGGGCATAATAAAGCTGGAGGTGGCAGGAAACAACATACCTAGTGACATTCTCAGAGCGCTTGGTAATGTGTGTGAGAGTGTGTGTGCCACAACAAATATAAAATTTTTGTTTGTAACTTACTTTCAAGATCAGTTGATGTTTGTCAGATTTTTTTTTTTGTTGTTTACCCTCCACTGAACACAAACAAACAAGCAGCTGCATCCTGTCTGCCCACTTAACGGGTTGGTTTATCTGAATAAGAAAAAAAACCCCAAACCTCACCTTCCTCTAGAGGTGACTCTTCCGTTTAGATAGTTGTGGTCTCAGTTGTCCACGTTTTGGTCTGTCAGATCTGTCTCTGAGATTTCTTCCTCTACCCAACAGCTATTGAGGTGGATGGATTTAAGTTTTGCTGCATACACCACTGAAAATAAAATAAACAGTGAGACTTAATGTGGGACCACTATTTTGTTGCAGAACCATGTCACACAACTCTGAAGTTTCATATACTGACATCAATTTTAAAATAAGAGCAAATTAATAGAAGAGTGCTGATACAAATGCCCCACTGTGAGCTGTTTACATTTAGCCAGGGTTTTTTAGAAGATTTATCAAACCAGAATGATTTAGTCCAAGTTGACCAAAATGTTAAAATCTAACTTTGTTTCTAAAAATCACATCCATAGATTCTCAAAAGGAAAGTACCTTTAATGGGATACAAGCTAGTATGATGTCCAATTTCAATTACATGCTCAACATGCTCATTTCAAGGCCAGGGCTTTCAGTTGTCCATAATTATCACACCCCACAGAATGTCTAACAAAATGAGACAGTTGGTGGTTGGATTCAGTGTTTGATTGCCTTGATTTCCATCTTATATTCAGAGGAAGTGTTTTTTTTACCTCAGCCATATCCATCTGTGATTGCAAAAGTAAAAACATTGTTTCAATTTCAACAATATTCTGTTACACCACCTTAGTGGGAAGCCTTTAATTCATCAGTAATGTGGATTTCAATGTGCTATAGACTTTCACTTAATAATAAAAAAAAAAATAATATATCATAATATCATCAGCTCTGGACTCATATTTCTTCCTCTTCATTCCTTACTCTTTTGCTCCTGTTTAAACCTTTCAGAGCAGACCACAGAGCACAACTCAGACAGACAGTCCACAATGAGAGAGAACCGCAGCAGAAGTCAGGTCCTTAACAAAGAGATTCATGCACTGAAGGAGGAGAAAGGCCGACAGGTAAACCTCATACTACAGAATGAAATAACTGATGCAGGTCAGAAACACATGTGGATGAATGCTGTTTGAAGAAAATCGCAGAAAACTTCTTTTAATGAGAATCTGGCCAGATAGTTGCAGAGGGTGCTGTTTCACTTCCTGAAACCACCTTTCTCAAATCACTGAACTTAGCTCTCTTGACTGCTCTTGGAGGCTGTTTGGTCATTCAGCTTGAAAAGGTGACTATTTACTCTTTGTGGTTATGAGTAAGCTCAATTGTAGTAGTCATTTTTGTTTCTAAAAGTGTGTTTCAGTTTTGGCCTCTGTGTAGCATCTTGATTCACCCCAAACTTGAAAAATCTCTCTCTCTCCAGGTGCTTCTGGCAGCTCTGGCAAATGAAGTCAGATTCATCATCCCCTCTAGTGTAACATCAGCATGACCCTGCTTCTCTCAGACTACATCCACACTATGTCATTTTTGTTTAGCAGAGTGTTTTAAGATGATCTTCTTGCAAAAGCATTCTAGCACCTTTTCAGAAAAAATCTCTGTCCAAAATAAGACCTTAAAATGCATATCATATGACAATTCAAGTACACTGGGTATGTGCATGCTGGTGTAAACAGGAGGTAGAGGGTTGGTTGCTTCGTTGCAGAAAAGTTTTGGCAGCAGAAAATGTAGATTGGAAGTCATGTGGCTGAGGACACTTCTAGATAAAAGACTGAATGTGGAAGCAAACATGGATGTCTCCTTGCTGAATGGCAAAAAATTTTGTACCTACATTCATGATTCTCAGACAGTATATCCTAGTAACCACTGATCGCCTAGCATTTCTGATAGCAATTAAATGTAAACTAATAATGTTCCAAAGAACCTTGGCTTTGCTTTTTATGGTAATTATCTAATGACTGTAAAACTACAATGGTGACCATGAGTGACATTATACCTGCTAAACTCAGCATACTAGTGTCATTGTTGTCTTATGTACAGCATCTCAGAGATACCAGCATGGCTATAGACTCTGAGTCCTGTTAGATATTCACAGACCACCCTATTTATCATGAATGGATCTACTTTTCACTTAGAAAGGGTGAAAACTGCACAATGTGGCCTATGATTTTATTAAACTTAAAACAAATTAAAACCTATTTAGTCATATTGTTATGGACCATATGAATGTATTCCAAAAGTAACCATTTTCTTGTTAATGGTAAGAAATATTAGAACATCATGATAAATTTTTGCCTAAGTTATCAAAACTCACATGAATTAAATCATAGCACAGTCACTTTGCTCTTGTGGCAGCTTCATGTTGAACCTATAGGGTTTGCCACTTTTCAGGCCTTTTTTAAGTACTACAGCTTTAGGTTAAAGTTTATCATGACAACTGTGGTTTTTGCTCCTTTATTTCAGTTCCTAAGCCTGATGGAAACCATAGACAGGCAGAGGGAGGAGATGGGACGCTCTAGCCGGTGAGTGAAGATGTTTCTGTGTGCAGTCATTGGCCATAACCTTCATTTTATAACTAAGAGGAACAGCCACCACATCAGTCTTTTACCCTTTATAGGATTTGAACTGGAAAGGAAATAAACCCTAGGGAGATATAAAACTTGTTTAGGCAGCACATTTTTTACTAGGATAATATGTATAAAACCACCTTTCACATTTGGTATCCATGGCCTCAGGGCACTAACCCCACTGACTCCTCTCTGTTTGATAAGGTCGACCTCCATTCAGATAAGCCAACTCCAGGAAGCTCTTAATGAGAGGAAATCAGCTGTCAACTCTCTTACTGCCAAGTAAGCATATAATTTTCCTTTACTCTATATTCACAACATAAAGAACCAGACATTCTGCAGGTAGGTATTTTGTATAACATAAGTGACTGTAATCATTTAAGCACAGTTTTGTATTAAGGAGTCTAATATGAACAGAAGTACACAGTATATATCTCAAATGACTCAGCTCTCCTGCTACACTCAAACATACTAAATACTTAAGGGGCAACTTTTATTGGTTACTTAAGGTTCTCAGTTACACTGAAGACCCCTACCTGAAGCTAATAAGTATTCACCATAAGCTATTTAATGTTATAAGGTCCTCTGCAAGGGAATCACAGAGAGGCCTTATGGTGGTATTTGAGACCAGGGTAATACCATCCAAATTAGCTATATCATCAGAAATATTGAGATTATAAAGCTGGTTTCATCTGGTTTCAAAGATAATTTAATATGGATAATATAAGCATGACAGGCAGAATTGATAAGTTAAAGATTTTTTTTACATTTTTGAGTGTTTTCTAATAACATTGTTTAAGGAAAGCATATACTTTATAAGATGAGTTTTGGTTCAAGCACTGGTCCTTGTGATATTCTCTGACTAATTTTAGAGTGCATGGAGGAATCATCACTGACATGTACAAACTCGAAGCAATCTATTGAATAAGACTTGACCCAGCTTAGATCAGACCATTAAATGCCAAGAAATGTTTTAGTCTGTGTTACAGGATGTAAAGGACGATGGTGTTGAATTTGTTTGTTGATAGTGTTCAGTGGGAGAAAAGCAGTCTAAGTATGTATCTGGTTTCACAGCCACTTCTAGGATTAATTGGTACCAACTGGTACTTCTGTTCCACAGAAAACACACTGCATCTGGCATTCTAGCTCAGTTGTATTTCTACAGTACGTCATATCATTAATGGTTATATCATATTGTAAAATGTGACACAGTAGCCTTTGCATCATATACAGCTCAAGAACAAAACATTAAAATGCCTTTTTTTGCTGCAAAGAAAGTTAGAAAGGAGGCAGTGACAAACAGGATTAATGATTTACTGTAATTTTACTCCTGTCACACAAACAGAATATTAACAGACAAATGATAAACTGGCAGAAATAACCAGCCCATCTGATGTGTGTAGAGATGTGTGTGGTTATTTTATAGCAGCCTACTGTCTTTGCATGTTTTTTCATCAGTCTGAGGTGAATAAATGGTTATACGTAATGGTACCGCATTCTGACAGTGGCATGACATGAATCAGAGGCTGCATATTTATCAACAAATGTGTCCATCTTCTGTTAGATGGCTGCACGAAATTAGTGAGCAGAAAGAAAAATAGAGTAGAAGATACTTTACTGAATGTGGGCAGTAAGCCATGCAGAAGTAAATTGAGATTTTGTGTCTTGCCCAAGGACACTTTGGCATGTGGATGTGTGGAACCACTGGCACTGTAATCTGTAGAGTACCTGCTCTACCTACGGACTAACAAGTGCTGTAATTATAGATCAGTGAAGACTGCCTCACTATCCCTGCATTGGCCCTATTTAATCTGGCATTAATTCTAAGGGTCAAGTTTAAAGTCATGGTCACATTTTTATTTCAGTTCAATGAAATTCCCTCTCACTCTCTCACAGGAAACCACATCATGTCAATCATAATCACAAACTATAAACAGAATATGAGAGTGACACTATAATCTGTGTTATAGCAGTGTGATAATACTGAACAATAATAGTGGATTATATTAATATCAAATAATACTACTGCACTTCAGATGGCTGAAGATCAAGCTTGGATATAACTTCTCCTCTCCCAAACAAACTGCAGCTGTGTTTTAGATTTCAACAAAAGTCAGTCTGCTGGAACCTGACTGGAGATCACAGTGTAATAGGAAACTTGTGCTTAAATTTGCCTATTGTTCAGGCTTCAATAGACTTGAATAGGAAACAAAACAAAGGTGTGTTTACTCAGAATGTAATGTGATCATACCTTAAAAACCAATTCCAACAAAAAATATTCAAAAACGCCCCTTTCCCTGCTTCATTTGAATGAACCCTCTGACTGTTTGCGCCTTTCACTCCCCTTGTGCGCCGTACGCTTTGCACTTGGCACCAAAATGCCTCACAAATAGGCAAATTTTAAAGTTAAAGCAAATGATTTCTTATCTGCTCTGATATCCTCTTAAAAAGATGACAAAAAAAATCTTTGTAATAACTGGTAGCAACTGAAAATGAAATAATACATCACAGTAAATGGAAATAAATACTTTTTTGGCTGGCCTTTGTGCCTGTGTGGATAATGAAGTCTTTTATCATGATAGGGTCAAATGTCTCTTCCCCTTCAAATCATCAATGCACAGCTTGCAGTTGTTCCTTTAAGTATGATATTAAGCACATTCCTTAAGTTAAAACTTGATGTTGTAATATCACACAGATTGCAGATGGCAGAGGCTGCCCTCGCCCTCTCTGAGCAGAAAAACCATAACATGGGAGAGCTGCTGACACGAGCGAGGGCTGAGAGAGAAGACCAGAGGGAACGTCAAAACAGAGAGAGGAAGAAGGATCAAGAGGTATGGAAGGATGGGAAAAGACATCATACTACAGGTGGTTTCACCTGAAATGTAATTCATACAGGAAAACAGGGTATGAAGTCACATAGAGGAAAAATAATCACCCAACACAGCAAGCCTAGAAACTGGCTTGAGATGATGGGCCTCTTAAAGTGGCTTTTGTTTGTTTTTTGTTTTTTAAGAAGGTTCCTCACACATTGTAACCCCAGCTGTCATTCATTGTAGTTATTTCACTGCAATAGTTTCCTCAATACATACAAATGTTGTCACAGCATGGGAAATGCTCTTGTGTTACGCAACATGGTAAGTAATTTGTTTGGAAAAAATTTGAGCATATACATGGTACTTGAGATGAGATTATGGGATGACAAGATATTTCTGTAGGTGACTTTGTTATTTACAATTAATATTTTCTTGAACAAGTAACAAAACAAAAACAACATTAACAAAACACTAAAGTAAGAAAGGGATGAAATATATAGACAGACATAGATATCACCTGACTAAAAACTGTGCCGACAACCCTTTTTACAGCTGAAACTGAAGCTAGCTGATTCTGTTTCTATACAACTGGACATAGTTTACCAACAAGTTTTTAATGGGTTTAAAAGGATGTACATTTTTAGTAAGGATCACACCTACTTTCACACACTGATCTAGGTCTTTTTTAAATATCTGCCAAACTAGTAACAGGCTAGTAACAGAGGATAATCTTTGTATATGAAAACCTGTGTATTTTAATTTTTTTTAAAATATCTTTTTACATAATAACAAATGTTACTTAACATCACTTTTAGTGGTGTTGTCACTGCCATCTCACCTTTTAACTAATCATATGCCCTTTACTTTTTAAGCTACCAAATTTAACTGGTTAGCTTTTGTTAGCCTGACCGACAACAATGTGCCCTCTTCTAAAAATAAAAATGCAGTAAACGGACACTGAAACTAAACCTCTCAAGCTTTTAAGCCAAACGAGGCTGCTCATGTTGTTTGAGCTGGGGTCATTACTCAGCACCAAAGTCTGATCCTCACAGAGTTGTGGGTGTTTCTCTGAGGACATCTCTTGATTCGAAACACTGCTGAAACAGCTCAGATTGAACCAGCTAATCTTATGTGTTGGCATGTGATTAGCTGAAAGGTATGAGGGTGGTGACTACAGGTTACAATATGAAAAAAGGAGCAATGAATGAAATGTTATTGTGAAAAAAACAATTAAAACAAATTCTTAAAGAGGTGCAATTTGCAAATGAAAATATAACATGAAATACAAATTATCTCCTATGAAATACAAAAAATAAAGTTTTCATTTTTTTAATGGTGTGAAAATAAAATAGTAGGTACATTATCAATATGACAGTGATCGTGATTCTCTCATATTTATAGCAAAAAAGAAAGAAACGAAACAAACAGGATGATGTTTACAAGTTTTTACTTGAAATATATGTAAAATAAACCACTCAAGGATGAAGTCACAGTATTATTATTATTTTTATGTGTTTAAGTGCTGAAAATTTGTGTTTAATTATTTCTCTAATTATTTCAACAATGTTGTTAATTTTATACCTAAAAGTTATTTCAATCTACTTCTGTTAGTTACTTAATTCATGTATGGACCTGGCAGTATAGTTTAAATCAACCTTGTGTTAACAAGAACATGTTTTTAACAGTATACAACCTAACATTGTGAATACATGTAGATCAAGTCAAGGTTAATCGTTCTAAAAACTACATTAACTGCCATCTTTTCAAGCTACAATCTGGCCACAGTTAGTCACCTGAACAGCAAAATCAAGTTTAACAGTGTCATGTTATGACAAGTTCACAAACAATCAAAATTGAAAATGTTTAAGTGTGTTAAGATATTGTCACAAATGAATGTGCCTCATGTGTTTGCATTATGTAGGACAGTGCACTCAGAGAGGGCAAACTCTTCAGAGAAGTGCAAAACCTAACAGAGACCAACATCCAACTCAGGAATAAAGTAAGATTAATATCTGTTCAGAACACACAAACACATTGACCAAATTTGCATCTTGAGTACTGTTAAATGTGGGCCTAATTGTGTGTCAGGTGGAGGAGATGGAGCGTAGGTGTAAGTCTCAGCAGCAGCAGATCTTTGAGCTGAAGCAGGAGTTGACCAACAGCACAACAGAGCTAAAACTGCGACTGGCACAGGCAGAAGGTAATGCACAGTCATGGAACACATAGGCATTCTTTATCATGGCAAAGAAGAGAGAATTTTTTAAAAACTTGTAATGCAGCAGATATTTATTGTATGTCTTCCTCTGACAGACCGTCTGGAAACTGAGAAGCGAAGGTCCAAACAAGCTCTGGAGGACATGGATAGTCTTCGCCAGAAGGAGGTACTCTCTATATTTTCTCATGTTTAGGAAATTGATTTTCAGGATACCTGCACTAACAAGGACAACAAGGAAGGTTCAAGTTTGTCACAAACTGAGTCTTGTTTTTCTAGTTTTGTCCATCCATTTGGTAGCTTCGTCTGTATTATACAAACCATATTTATACTTAAAATCTGGAACAATGATGACATTATAAATTAGAATTTTGACTCTGTCAAGAAACAAAAGCAGGCAAACAATCAAGTATGTTAAAGCAGCATCATGTAGAAATTGGTATTGTATGTGTTTTGGCACCCCCATGGTTTCTTAATGTAAGACCTCTATCATAAATACATATCTCAGTTTCTTTGATAATGTTGTCAGTTTTAATGTACCTGCCTACTACAAACCATACCAGGGCAGCATTGTGAAAATGTGATGCCTTGAAAATTTTTGTCTCAAGTGGCATTTAAAGTTTGACCAAACATTGCACACATATCTGAAGCAGTGTGAAAAACTACTAAACCAGAGATAGTGTGCTGCTAACACCTGTCTACAACACTGACAGACTGAAACTTTTTCAATAACAGCCAACTGCTAATGCATAGTTGGTGTGTGTTTGTGAATTGCTGAAGAGCATGGTGGCGCACAAAAAGAAAAAATCTAAGCTGATTAGGTAGAACAGCTGCTAGACAGCCAGTGCACACTCCAGGAGGTTACTACACTCAGCCAAGAGGTGGTACACTAAATGCAGTAACCTTATATATGACCACAAAAAATTACTAAAATACACATATGAGATGTAATTTGTGACTTGTTTCACTTTTCTGAATTGTTTATAAAAACTCTGTGTTTTAGATGTAAACTATTAGATGAAATACTAAGAGTTTACTCTCTTTTTAGGTGGAGCATGTAAATCGACATCTGGAGGAGAGTGAGAGAGTTCTGCAGGAGCGCATCTTTAAACTTGAGGGGCAGCGGATACAGCTAGAAGAAGTCAGAGTTTAGAGTAGCTATGTTTAAAAAAACCCCCACAATAAACACACACAGGCTTAGTCAACAAACTAACAGCAAATAACGGATTAAGACTGTATTCATTTATTAGTCTACATTTAGTGGTTATGATGTAGCATCTGAGCCTGTGCACACTACAGCTACAGAGATACTGTGCAGAGTCATGAAAATCTGTAGCTGGTGATTTTCCCACATTTATTTGTTTATCAGGATACCTGTCCACTGTGCTTTACAACTCCAACTTTTTTCATATTTCCACCAAAGTAACTGGAGTTCATGGGCAAAGACTGAAAGGATGCTGTATTTATTTAAACTGGGGAACTTCCCCTAACTGTAACTTTCCAGACAGTGCAGTTATTCAAATTCAAATCCACAAGTTGGCGTCTTTCAAACTGGGAATTTCCAACCTCTCAGGTCGAGCTGGGTGTGAAAGTGAGAATGAATGTGAGAACACCCTAGTGGTAAAGAGTCGAGTTGTGAAGTGTCTACACTGTAGGCGGAGAGGTACAGTTGGTGGACACAGTGAGATGAATACACAATGTGCTGTGATGGAACACAATAGCTCTGTCTTTGGGAATTAGTTCTACAGAATGAAATTGCAGTTAAAATGATGTTATTCCTTTTTTTTTCTTCCTTTTTTTGATTTGGATCACCTTCTGGAGACTGTGAGAAAAATTGTGGAAGTCTCTCGTTCACCTGTTTTGCTTGTTTAATGTCATAATATAATGTCCGTCTGTTTTAGGAATTGAGTAAAGCTAAAGCAGTATGTGTGTCAGAGAGGGCCCAGGCAGAGGAGGAACTGGGAAGAGTGCGAGCTCAAGTGCGTCTAGAGGAGGTGGGTCAAAAAATCTGAATTACTAGTTTTAGATGCAACTACATTTACATTTATCCATTGGTTTTCATCCAATGGCATGTACAAATGAGGCATAATTGAAACCTTAGTAAATCCATTTGAAGCTTTCAAGAATCTGTAACCTGCAACACTCAGTCACATGTTCCACCAGACACAAGTAGAAATGGTTTCCAAAGCATTTTATTGCATTCACATTAACTATTGAATCCACCTCTAGAATATTTTAAGGTTAACCTTTTAACACTGGCAGGTAACTTTAAGACCAGTATAGCTCCACCCCAAGGACAAAAGTCTGATCAGCTTTTGTTGGCTGACACAGCAGAGACACTGAGATGAGCAGCAGAACTTTGTTGTTGTAAATGTATCTGACACATTCAGCTTACAGCTGTAGCAAAACACACCCACAACAACCTTTTCTCCTTCTCCCTCACATTTTATTGTACTTTCATTGGCTCCCTGGGTTTGTTTATAAAGCAGGATTTTACTGAGTAGATTATCATATGTTCTTCATCATCTCACTTTAACCTTTGTTTCCTCTGAGCAGCAGGAGCATGTGTCAACTTTGGAGGAGAAGCTTCGCTCAGTGCGTTCCTCCCTGCAGGAAACTCAGCTTCACTGCACCCAGCAAAAACAGACCATTTCTGAGCTGCAGGTCAAGAACAGCCAGCAGAGCATTGAGATGGATGGTCTGCGACGCAGGATAGAGGAGCTTCAGCAGGTAAGGACACACCAGCTGTCAGTTCATATACAACTTTTATGGTTCACTATGAGCAGGCATCATTATACTGAACTCAATATGTGACTCTTGTGTATGAACAAAGTAGTTTTGTGGGATTTTAATTGATGTGAGGTTCATATTAAACTGCACAAAACATATGAATGTTGGCCTGTGAAAACACTAATCAGGCTTTTCCAGAGGATAAGGGTCCTGTCTGTGCACAGTTGGTGTCGGGTTTCTGTCACACAACAAAGATATTCACTTCAGTTAAACAAGGAAATCTAAATTCATTCTAGTTGTAATTTTTTAAGTCTATACTTTATGTCTGGAGTCTTCTGGATAATTTAATGAATTTGATTTTTTAATAACTATGGCTATAAGTTTAAAGGGTTAGTTTTAATTGGGTTTTTCAGAATAGTTGTTGTTTCTGTCATGTAGATATGGAAGCAGGTATATCAAACAAATCATACATCTCGTGGTATAAGTTGATGGTTCTTGTAACAGTATTTCTAACATTTATTTACTCAAACATAGCTTAATATTGTACTGAATATATACTGATTCAACCAGAAGGGTTTCATTTCCATCCACAGCCAGATAAAAGAGAACTGTTATCCTCTAACATTGTCCATGAGGAAATTAATTTGCAGACCGATGCTTGACACCCAAAATAACTGCTTCCACTTTGAAACTTTATAATAGACTGCCAAATGTTTATATATATATATATTTATATTGTCATAAAAATGATTTTGGATGTTGATAAGGTGGTGTGTTGTTGCAGGAACTATCGAGTAAGGACCAGGAGAAAGTGGCTGAGGTTAGCCGCGTGAGGGTGGAACTGCAGGAACAGATTGGCCATTTAAATGCAGAGAGGACAGCACAGGGAGGTCTCAAAGAGAAGATCACTGCTCAGGAGCGAGAGATTAAAGGTGTGAGATTAAAGGTTTTTCCCTTTAAAAAAATGTATGATTCAACAAGTCAGTTTCCGCTGTCTTTGTGTAATTTACAAATTACACTTACTTATTTTCCTAAGAAAGGTAGCCAAAGGTTCCTTTGTGACGGATGAAACTAAAAAAATTTACATGCGTAACAGCTTACTTGAAACAGAGCCGATTTAACCAGGTCAACTCATGCTTTTTCACTTTTTATTGAGACACTTGCCCAAGTTATTCATAATAAATTTTGTCTCATGACCTGGTCAGACATAGTAGATATAAATGCATTGCGTTTGAAATCTGAAATCCTTTCTGAGTTGCTGCATTTTATACTCTCTTCACCTATGACTTGCTGTCCTGCAGTACTTACTAGTAACCACAGAGAGGCACTCCTTGACAAAGAGAGTGAAATGTCTTCCATGCTGGAGAAACTGCGGCTGAAAGAGGCAGAGATCCAGAGGATGAGGGAAGATGAGGCACAGAGAGCCAGCTACCTGCAGAGCGCCATCCTTACCTACGTTCAAGGCTCCCCTCTTGGACACTACAGCAGCCCCAAGAAGTGACCCTGAGACCTCAACCCCTCACCTGTACCCTGTGAAACCTACCAAGGAATTAAAAGAAACAAGGACTGTCTGGACTTGAAAAGAGAAATGTGGAAAATTAGGAGTGTAACAGTAATTTGGGGTTGATAACAGGTGCACATCCACATGACTGATATCATAATATGAATATCTGGTCGACAAGTTAAGTGTTTAAATAATCAGGAAATTTTTCAGCTAAATTTTTAGAAAACTTGCTCTTACTCTCATCTACTGAACCTAAACAATAAAACCAATAAAACAATAAACTCTCACCTCTGTAGTCTAACAAAAACATTTAAGGTAAAGACGAATTTCTTATTATAACAAGCTTTTTAATATGGTTTCATCATCATTGAAAATTTAAAAGAAAACTGTTTTTTTACAGCTTGAGTCCTATTTTCAAAGGTTTTTTCCCCATCATATCAATCTTTTATAATTATGACGATAATTATTGTTGTTACTAAAGGGAAAATTGAGGTCTAAGGAAACAGTGACATCACTCAGACAGATCAAACATGAGCAGTCCGATGATCAGACAGGCTGAAAATGAGATGTAGTTCATCCAGACTATCCGAACCACTTTATCTGAGGGTAAAATGTTAGTAATGTAGGTACATTTTTAGATCTTTAGATAAATTGAGGGCCTTTGACCTTTCATCTAATGCTACCCTCAGTTCAGATTTACAGTTTTAACCCCACTACTGGTAGACCTAGCATGTCTTAACAATCAGCATGTTGTAAAACACATTCATGTCATTAGGTTGAATTTTTACTTCACCTTCTAGAAGTTGCCACCAGTGCATTAGATTTCCACCCTTGTTTGATTTTTTTTTAAACTACTGTTTTTGCAGTTGGATGAGATTATAACCATTTTTTTAAACAATTATTTTGATCTCTCCCTGAAGTTGAACTGTGAACCTGAGATGAACTGTGACTGAAAGGGATGTAAAGTGTTCAGCCAAGTTCAGTGGTTCTCATGCTTGTTCCTTTCCAGTTCAAATGAATCAAAGACAATGTAGCATTGTTAGTATGTTTGCGTACAAGAGGAAAATTGATTCACAGATGTCTTAATTTTGTATCAAACAGGAGAGATGCCCCTCTCCAGCCCAGATGAAGGGAGCAGTAAGCTCATTCGCCAAATGCTATCTGCTGTTTTAGCAAGTTATATTTTATAAAGTTCAATTTAAACTCTGATGCAGTCTTTTATAATACAAATTTTTGTTTTTATGGTGAAATTTTTCAGATATGTGAGGGAGGTGTGTTTTTACCATTTGTCTATGTTTTTGATGACATGTTTTTGACATATGAATGAGTTAATTTCTGAAATACATGTTTTTTGTGATTATACTTGATGTGCAGATGATTAAATGGTTGATTTCTGTTATTCTAGCGTTTGATGTAATAGATAACATCCAGTACATGGCATAAAGGCAGTGGTGTGTTGGTGGGGTGGGGATGTACTAGTATGAGGTCACTGGATCTTGAAATTACAAAGATCTATAACTGTCAAGATAGTTCCCACTCATTTAAAGCCTATGAAACCTTTGACAGTACATCACTGTTCTCTGCAGTTGGTGATGATAAAGGTTATTCAAAAGCATATATGTAAAGTATATTGGTCCAGTAGGCTAGTCTAAAATGAGAGGAAGACTGAATAACCCCCTCATGCTTTATAATAACTATATGTTTTCTTAATTCTCAAGTAGTTTGAAAGCTATCTGTCAGAGGAGTAAAGGAAGCCATTTACGTGAAAATAGAAAAACCTTCCCTCAACAGAGGAGGAGATTTATGACATCAACTTTTTCCTATTTACAATGCTGTCCTTTCTTCCCTACCCAGGAGATTCAACAACTTAACCTTCAAAAACAACAGTTGTGCACAATTGTCCTCATGTAACTCTGATGGCTCTAACAACTGTCATTTAACAGGGTGGGTCTCTACCTGAGTCACACCTTAGACCACTAAGGACTCTTTGGAAACACTTTCACAGAGGTTAAAAGCCCGGGTTGTGCACCAGAATGCAGGACTAACTCAGTCTAGTCCACACACATGAACTGGTGAAGCCCTTTGGATAAGAGGCAAAACGACTTCACAGACAAATGACAAAGCCCAGTTGCGTTCCATTTAATTGCCCAGATATGACTTTGACCTGGATAAATGAGAATATTCACAGATACCAAAGCTATCTGTCATCTGTCAGCATAAAGCATTGAAGTTTTAACAACTGCAGTGAACACAGTCACTCTTGATGTATTTGTTTTTCTCTCAAATATAGATGCATTTAAAGGATCATAGTGCAATCTTGTATAAAACAGAGATGGATGTCAACTCTAACAATAGAATAACAATACGTGTAAATACAAAGCTGTTTCAGGGAGCTCAAACTATGTCAAGTAAGATGGAGCTATGTTTTTCTAATGGTTGAGTGAAAACTACAAATGCAGCATTAATGTGCACATAGACAGTTAATTTCCTTTATCTCTTTATTGTTTTTAAAAGTAAAATTCAATAAAGATGAACAAAAAAGAGGCACAGTTCTAGTTCAGTTAATGCAGAAACAGATGAAGGAGGAAATCAATCAGAGTCTGGGGGAAATTAGAGACATATATTTTAATTTGAAAGAAGCTCAAATTAGCCAAATGTTGGTAATAGAGAGACCAAAAGTTTAGCAAATTTCAGATACATACATCTGTATAATTACTTGCATGTCAGAATTCTGTGTAGTTACAAACATATTAACTCACTGTCATAATTTCATCTCCAAATGTCATAACTATTTTGATTCACCATGAGTAAACCTATTAGTTTTCTAACATCGCATCATGTTTTTCCTTACCTTAACAACTTAAGCTATTTTTCCTTTAGGCTTTTCTTTTTATTATTATTAGTTATTATTGTTAACGGCATTAGGCTACTTCAATTCAATACCCAACGTTTATTCCGTGCAAAGCTTTAAGAATAAGTGAGCAGTTGACCAAATTTGTTAAGTAAAAATATTTAAACGAAGACGGAAGTGCACACAGTGAATGCTCTCTTGCCGTACTAGATTTCTTTATTTTGCTCTTTCCCTTTAAACACACTCGATACTTTTCGGAGTCGCTCGGCTCTACTCGTCATCGAAACCTTTCACTGCGGCTCCATCGCCGAGCGGACTGGCCCGCTGCTCTCATCCGAGACCTCAGCACAGACGGTCGGATCTGTCAAACCATCAGCGCCGGCTCCTTGCAAGCCTCCAGCTAGTGTACAAATGCAAGCTATTAAATGTGTGGTGGTCGGCGACGGGTAAGAGCACGCATACAGAAACGGAACAGCAGCACATTTTCTCATGTGTGATTCAGTGAAGCGTCCACGGATGGATGGATGATGGGAGGATGCTATGTAGGAAAAGGGGCTGGGGCTCACCGATCCGTCGGTCGCCCTGGTTTTCTGTTGTCTGCGCCCTGATGCTCTGTAGATTTCCATAGTTATCTACTGCCGATTGCATTCGGTTTGGTCACGCTGTGGCCTTTGGTTCATTGTGACGGTTGTAGCGGAGCGCCTCGGGATGTTATGCGGGAACACCTACACGCCTCGTAGGCCACTGGAGGCAGGCTGAAGTGCTGATGCACGCTAAGGAATTTGTGGCCCTGTCAGTGGCAAACAGGCCCCGCAGCCCTAATTCTGGTCTCACTCTGCCTTTCTTATCCTACGTCCAGATTCTATTAAGCTTAATGTGGATGGGATTTGTTGCAGGATTTCTGTGTCGCCGGATGTAGATAAAGGCCAGGAAAAATTAGCTCAGATATGAATTTTAAACCTTAAAAAAGACAGAACAGGCCGAAGATTGAAGTCTTGTTTTTTTTGGTTTTTTTTGTTTTTGTTTTTTTTTTTTTTACAATTGATGTCAGAATGCAGAAACTACACGATTTTGATCATGAGATAAATTTTAATAGGCTTATCAGAAAATATTGTTTTTTTTAAATCATGATAGTTCTCAAATTCTTGAAAAAAGTTTGTGACCATAATTCTCATATATAGTAGATTAGATTAGTAGTGTTGGCTGTATCACAGATAATATGTTCAGCAAGACATTGTTGGAAATGTATCATAAATCACTGAAGGACACTTCCTTTGCTTCCCTCAGCTTCAGAAGGAATGAAAAATTTTATCTGATTTTATCCACATCATTTGACCCCTTGGCTGTTTGTGCAGCTTTTAATTAGCCAACACAACTAATGTACAGGCTTTTTACAGCAGACGTTTTGACATGTAACAGTAAAAAGGGCTGAATGATGGCTAAATTCCATATAGCTTCTTCAGGATTCTGCCTTCTGGTACTGTTCGTGCTGGTTCACTGTCCTGTTGACATGGTTTACACTCCTGTTAATTTGGTTAGTTACACCAGTGCTTTTTCTATTATAACAAGGCAAGATATGTGCTGGGTCCATATACTAGCTGCACAGACATTAGCTGAAGCTAGCTAGCAAAATACACACTAACCATATATGTGGAGACCATCTGGGTGTATGTTTGTGTAACAACTTAGACTGTGGATTCATAAAGGCTAATGATATATAATTTTTTTTCACTTAAGCTGGAACACTTCATACTTTTGTTTTCTTTAGTTTAAACAATACAGAGCAACTTTCCATCCAGTTTCACTTTTGATTTGATTCTATATACAGTTGATTCATGACTGGAAGTATTAACTTGTGGCTTTGGGTTCCTGGAAGTAAAGGTCATGCTCCTTTCTTTCTTAGATAGCATTAGGTTACAATTGGAAGAACATCTTGCAATTCACTAGTTGAATCATTTGTTCAAAACTAAATGACTTGTATAAGAAAAATGTGGTTGTTTGATAAAATGTCAAAGATAGAAGCCTCTGAATGTTAAACCAGAAGTAATTTGGTGGTAATTTGATCACGACAGCCAGGAAGAAAAAGAAGATATGAAAGAATCATTAATACAATCTACAGCTAGAGTGAGCTCAGTTTTTTAATTAGATAAATTCTGAAAACTAGAGTGTAGTGTTTTTGGTACAACCTCTAACGAAACAGTATTTTAATGTTAAAGTATGTAACATTTTATCACTAATTGTCTAAAAAATAACTAGATCTTTGTTATACATTTAGATGAGTTGTGTATTAACATTATCCTAAATGCTGCCATCAAAATTCAAAATCATAGAAAGTAGCCTTGTTTTATCCAAGATAACAGTAGGTTTAATTTTTTCTTGTCACTAACCTCCAGGGTTAGGCCAGTAAGAGAACCATGCAAATGTATTAAATAATGAATTAAACTTAGATTACTTGGTCTGTGAATGTGTACCTGAGTCAAATTTTTATCTGCATGTTTCATAATGAAATAAACAAAGCCTCACAATATTACACAACTAATTACACGACTAATTTACACAACTAATTCACTACAACATTAAAGATTAAAGATCTCTTTTGTTTCAGTTGTTTTAGTGGAGACCTCTAGTGGCAACATTTACATATTGGGCATTTAAAATTTGTGACAGGTGTACCCCGACTATGGTCTTGTTGTTTAATAAGACTGCTGTGTTGAAGTGAAAGTCAAATTTCTAGTGTGCAACCTGTGAAATTAACTCTGTGTTCAGCCTAAAATCACTTAAAGATAGGACAATATCAAGTTGCATTGTGCAAAGTGTATGATCCAGTGCTTTTGGAGGATGACCCAGCAATGGCCTCCTTTATTATACTTAATGACATGAAAAATGAATTGAAGTTGTAAATGTTAGGCACTTTAATGGTAATCTCCTTCCCTCTTGTTTTTTATCCTCTTATATTGCTTTCTGCCCTGGTCTCCATCTCAACCAGAGAAACTCACTGACCTCAAATCAGTCTCATGACACCCTCACACATATTGGCATTGTGTGTCACCACCATTGCTGCGTCTACAGAGACATGCACACAAAATTTCTATTTACCTCATGCATGAGCACACAACCGATACCCATCCATGCCACCACCAATCAGTGTGGCATCCTGCAGCTTGTGTCAGGTCAAAACAGTACTGTGTATGCGTGTGTGTTTGAGGGTGGTTGTTTGTGTGTGTTTCTGTAGTGTATATGAGCAGGAGAGGCAGGTTGTGTCTGCTCATGTGAGTGTGTGAGTTGGGGGGGTTGTATCACAGGGGCCTACTCTGTCCCTTAGGCAACATGAATGTAGGCCAGTGTCTGTGTGGCACAGTAAAAGGGAAGAGCAGCCTGCCTTCACACACACACATATATAGTCATGCATGCTTACACACTGACACACAGTCTATACAGATTAGTTTTTGCTTACATTGGTGTGGAACTGTATTTTTTACATGGACTCATTTATCTGCTATCCTTCATTTTCAGGGCTGTGGGTAAGACCTGTCTGCTGATTAGCTACACCACCAATGCCTTCCCTGGTGAATACATCCCCACTGTGTAAGTAAAGCACACACTGCCTATGCTCCTCCACTTAATTGATTGAGCAGTGTTTTCATAGTGTAGCGCCATAGTGAGTAAGATTTTGCCTAACTGTTTTTTTGCTTAGAAGCCCTCTGTTTAATATCTTGGGATTAGATCACAGTAGGCTCTCTCCTCCTGCTTCCAGTTTTATGCTTAACTAAGCAAAGTCAAGCTTAGCCAAGCTAACCAGTTGCTGACTGTAGCATAATATTTAACAGACAGTTATGACTTCTTCTCATAAGTCACAGCAAGAAAGCCCATAAAGTTGAACTATTGTTGAAAATATACTTCACTACCAGTGACAGTATAATACAAGTTACATCAACAAATCCAAAGGTTCACCTGGCTCCATTATTAACAATGTTGAAAAATAATTAAGCTTAAAACCCATGTAAAAAAAATACCAGAATTTTATTTTTTATTAGAAAAGTTGTTTAAAAGTACCATCCTCATTATTCCTCATGGAATAAAGCAAGCAAATTACAATGAGTGAGGGTGTAACTGAAGGAGTGATTTTAGTAATTAATTGTCAGTGTGATTAGATTGTTATTTTCTTACTTTTGCCACATAAACCATAGTTTCTTGTTATGCTCCAGCTCTCAAATCATTACACAAAAAGTTGGAAAATGCAACAGAATAAACAAGGTGCATGCATCCTCTCTCTTAACTGCAATTTACTCAGTGTGGTACCCTTCTTCCTGCAGCTTTGACAACTACTCTGCCAATGTGATGGTGGATGGGAAACCAGTGAATCTGGGCCTTTGGGATACAGCAGGACAGGAGGACTATGACAGGCTCAGACCTCTGTCTTATCCACAGACGGTATTCAAACCGCTTATCTCCAACCACACACACAAACACAGACACACAAAGACCCCTGCACTCACACATATGCACTCAGCGTGATCTGAAGCCTCTGAAAAGATCACCATATAATATTTAAAGAGGAAAACACAGGGTTTTATCCCTCTGCTGCTCTGCTCTCACTTTTGATTTTGAGCACATTGCACTGAAGAACGACTATTGGAAAAGCAATTTGTCAATAGAAAATTAAGAAGAATTTTTCTGGCTCCTTAAACACACAAACAGGCACTCAGAAAGACAGATAGATGTCACTCTCAACTAGTCATCTCTTTGGTTCTCTCCCAGGATGTGTTCTTGATATGCTTCTCCCTGGTCAGTCCGGCCTCCTTTGAGAACGTCCGAGCTAAGGTCAGTACGCTGACTGACTGCCTGCCCCCTCCCTTTGTCCCACTCCATGCCGAGTCTGACCACAAGGAGGCACATCTATGGCTCCACCTGGCTTTTCACACCCGACCCATTCAGACCTCAACTTAGAACAGTCTGGATTGGAACTGATTCCCCAAGGGGATGAAGTACAGAGACGTGTTGTAGGATGAGGTCTGAGTCCACTCTGCAGAGGGAGCGTGAATGCTTGCTGTGGTTTGGTCTGCTGAGCATCATGAGATGCTCTCATATGAAATCACACTTTCCTGCAGGTCCAACCTCCCTCTGTAGAGTCTCTATGCTTCTGGTCTGACGGGATTCTTTCATCATGTGATGTGATTGGAGGTTTACATTGTCTAAGGATGTTTTGTATTCACACAACTATGTTTGCATTCAGAAAAAACTATGAAAAACACCTTTTTTTAGTTCCACGACCCCGCAGAATCTGTTGAATAATCTATAATCTATTGTCTAAAAGCCCTCATCACTCTGCCTCTGTGTCCAACTAACTGCTCTCTTTCTCCTCTCTCGCTGACTTTGTATTTTTTTTATGCATATGTACACATGCATTTGTGTGTGTGTGGTGCCCCAGTGGTACCCTGAGGTGAGACATCACTGCCCAAACACACCCATCATCCTGGTTGGGACAAAGCTGGATCTGCGAGATGACAAGGACACCATTGAGAGGCTGCGAGACAAAAAGCTGTCCCCCATCACCTACCCACAGGGCCTGGCCATGGCAAGAGAGATTGGTGAGATTGTGTCACTTGCACAACTGAATATGTTTTTATAAAATTTCAATTATTCGCTACTTTTTTTTTTTTACTAATATAAGAGATGCATGAAAGCCTTACAGCAAGCGAGATTAATTATAGGGAGCCAGTTACTGCAAATCAGATGAAACCCAGTGAATGAGGAACTTAAATGCAGTAGGTTTATAAGATATTTGCTGCTTTCACATCTCAGCCAAGTTTAATTAAAGATCTTCTCCCATGAAAAAGCAAATAAAGACTTAGACAAGGATTCGACATGTTGCATTATATTTCTATAGTTATTTAAAAAGTGTCCATAGTTTACTTAAGAGCTTTTAAATCCACCTACCACCTTTGAGTCCAAATCTGGCATTGTGGCAAAAGCTCAAGTTTTCCCATTCATTTTAATCTGGGTAGTCAGATTAGGGCAGAAAAGTCGTTTCAGCAGAAGGTTACAGCTGATTGAACTTTTGGAAGAATGCAACCTGGTGTCATGCTGCAGTGGCTGACTGGCCTTTCTGCCGATCATTTCAAGCAGAGCTGAACCATGCTGCTACAAGGGGGGACAAAGACTTCATTTGCATTTGTGAATGAACAGCATGTTCTATATTGTTGGATTAATATGTAAGCAAACATGAGGTCTTTGTCTGCACTGTATCCTTAGTCTATATGTAACTGTGCACGGTCTCCTGAAGTGTTGTCATCACAGTGATGTTGTCAGGTTAAAGCCTGCACAGACCAAACGTGTGAGCACAGGTGAGCTGAGGACCTGGTGAGCTGTGAGAACATGAAACCTGTTGCTCCTTAAGGAATCTTTCGAACATGTAACTCAACAATGTAACCAGTGAATGACCTATAGAGATGTCACTGCTGTAGGTTGATCTCTAAACTTCAGACAGAGCCAGGCTAGCTGTTTCCTCCTGTTTACAGTCTTTATGCTAAGATAGGCTAATTATTTCCTGAAGATATTGATCTACTGCAACTGCTGATGTACTGCAGCCATCGGTACCCATTCTTGCTAATGAAGGCAGGGTGAAGAGCCTGCTGAGACAGCCCTGTGGTTGCATCAGAGTGCCTCCCAATCCCTCTCCAAACAGTTGTTTCTTTTATGTGTCTTTGTACTGTAGTCTCAACACAGTGAATCCTAGGGGATAAAAATGCAAATTTTACAACAATTTCTCAATGAATGTGTTCTTATTTAGCGCTAACCCTCTGCACTTCTAGGGCCTTATTTACAAAATATTAATCGTGTCACTAGAAGAATTCTTATAATATAAGATCATATATAATATTATATAATATAAAACTTAAAGCTCCTATTAAAAAACTTATTCACAACTGAATTAACTGAAGAGACCTACTTTTACTACGGATTTGTGAGAACTCTTTAGGTAAGAGGAATAGCGAGGTTGACCCTGTTGGATGATGATGTGTTTCATCAAACGGATTTTCTGGGCGAAGCATCACTGATTTAGCACAATATAAAGAGTGAAGTAACTTATAGGCTACAGACAAGTTAAGAACATACGCAGCTATTTGTCAGCATCTTGCCAACTCATTTACAGTTAGCAGAAATCCATTTAAGAAGTTGTGAGCTTGTGAGGCTATAATGACCTTGGCAGACAGTGAGAGATGCAAATACCAATGAAAACCACAGTGGACACAGGAACAGCTTTTACCTCTTGCTCAACTTGTGAATGACAGGAAAGACATTATTAAAAGCAATTCAGAGACAAGTTAACTGCAAATGCAAAGAAGGAAGCATGAGAAAATATTTGCGCAGACACAAATGTGGTTTTCCACCAGAACCTGCAAAAATTGTGAATAACAAAGTCAACACTTTGCAGTCAAGGGCAGAGACTTAAAATTCATACAACAAACAACCACTACATGTATTTAAAAGGACATAAGACCAATTATTTTTTTAACAGCGTTAATTCTCTAACATTTACTGTTTTTAGCCCGTACAAAAATGAGCCAAAAATGTGTTAACACATAAATGAACCTTGCAATACACACAGTTGCACATTGTTGCAACATGTCATTTCTAACTGTAAATATTTATTGTACTTATTATTAGGAGGAGGCTCAGCACCCTAGGATTTATCACCTATTGTCTCAGTGGTGTATAGACTCCTTGGGCACTCAGACACCAGCACAACAAGGCTAGAGGAGAGCACTGACTCTACACTGTTATTGCTGAATGAACTTGATCTCCTGTGTTTTTGGGTTGTTTCTGTTGGTTGGTGAAGCGACTGCATCGTTGGCTAGCTCTACTATGGTCATCTTTTTAAAAGCTCAGTAAAATTAAAGGTTTCTGCAATTATCACACCATTACAAGGTACATTGCTGACTGTATCCATTTTAGGATTATTTGTGATTTGCTTGTAAAGACTTAGGAGTCCTCTTGACTACCTCTAGCTTTTCACAGATTTAGGAGCTGGTGTTAGTGCTAAAAAAGCAATTTTAGGAATCCTCTTGGTCCAGAAATGTAGGATTCCTAAAATTAGGAATAATACACCCAATTTTAGAGTTACTGTAAATCAGCAAATAATGAGCTACTTATAGTCTTACCATGTTTTGTGGTTATGGCCCCAGACTTTGTAAAGGCAATGTAAGGTGAGCGGAAGTCTCAGGCACTGTTAAATAATCTAAGGACTTAAGGTTGACAACAATTTAGTTTTCTTATAATTTTCTTATTTGATGTTATACGTTAGCACAAGAAGCAATGTCACTAAGTGTCACAGAGGAATGTTTTTCCATCATACCCACTTTCCCAGGGGCCGTCAAGTACCTGGAGTGCTCTGCATTGACCCAGCGGGGCCTCAAAACGGTATTCGACGAGGCTATCCGAGCCGTGCTCTGCCCTCCACCAGTGAAGAAGAGGGGAAAGAGGTGCACCATGTTCTGAGAAGGAAACACTGCTAAAACACTGCACTACATCACCATGAACAACAACCACTACTTCTCTGAGAGGATGAGAGAGAAAACTAGCGAGCGTGAGTGTGCACTGCTGAGATTGCTTTCTTTATATTGATGTTTTTTCAAAGCGATATTGGTAACACAACCAATATTTAATCTGATTTTTTACCATTACTAAATAGATTCATAGGTTCTTTGTGAAAGACATTGACTGTCCACCTACTTTGTACTCATAGGACTACATCAAGTTGCCATGAGGGCTGACAAAGGTTTATATTAATTGTCTTCATACCACAACATCTCCTTTTTCTCAGCCATGCTTGCTTGAATTAATGCAGTGTTGACTAGATAGAAAGTGAACTGTGAATATGCTTCAGGTCAGAAGTTACCCTTAGCTCCTGATCTAAGATCAGCATACTACTGACACACACACATAATTTTTTTGAAACTGAAAGTGAAAACAGAATACTACCACCTGCCTTCACTTAATTTCTTAATAGAACATGACATTATAAGTTTAATATTGTGATATGTTAAATAGAAATTCTGTTTTACTATGACCCAGGTCTTGTTTTGTCATTTTAGCCCTCATTCCAATCAGTAATAATGTTATGCTCACTCAAGTTTCCTGCTAAGATTTAAGAAGAGAAAAGTCAAGAAACACAAGAAAAGTGCTTTTAAACAACTCCAACATTTGTACTTAATCCTGAAGACTGGGACAAGGGGGTGTTTTTGCTTACAAAAGCTGTAATATTGGGCAAAGTCAAATGAATGGGGGCTAATGGGAACCCAGCAGTTGGCTATGACCAACTGTACTGGCTGTCTGCCTGCTAGTGTTCTTGTTTTCTGTGACTTGGAACTTCAGTGACTTTGAACTCAACACACATTTTCTTCATTTTAACCTCACACAACTCGTCAATCCTAAACTAGTGTATAGACTCACACCTGCCTTTGTGAAGAGCAGTTTGACAAAAAAAAAAATCCTCTGGCCCCACCTTGTTATCTCAGAAAAAAAATCATTAGATATGTACATATGACATATATATGACAACTGCTGTTTACAGGCTTGATAATTTAATCTTACTCAACTTGTGAAAATCATCAAATTGCCGAAACCAAAGGCTCACTTACCAGCTTTTTTGAAGATTAAGACCTCTGTGGATCATTCATTGGTTCCTCTTTGTTAATAAAGCCCATTAGATTTGGTAGATGACTGCTGAAAAGACTAGTTGAAACCTTGAGTTAAGTTTGTTTTGTCACATTACCTGCAGTTTTTTACTAACCCAAACATTTCACTGTAAGCAAAGTAAAAATGGTGTATCCAGTGTTTTATATCACTTCATGGTGAAAAATGATCTGATTCTGAACACATTTGTGTTCTTTCTTTCAACAAACATCTGATCTTAGTCAAGTTTCTCTGGGTAACTTCATCTAACTGTGAACATGTGACGGACGAGCATGCCAAACATAGGGGCTGTACAACCTTGCTGCCTGAGTTCTGCCTCTGGGGTGGAGGAGCTTGCATGGGTCTTAAAATATTCTGTCTTAATTTATCCCATTGGTTAGATCTTGTCCTGTTCTTCTGTGTGTTTGTGTGTGTGTGTGTGTGTGTGTGTGTGTGTGTGTGTGTGAAAGAAAGTGAGTGTGTGTGTCACATGGGTGTATGAGAAGGCTGGTTTTTGTGTGTGGACGAGCACATGTCGGTATCAGTGAGACAGCTTTGTTGGACACTTTGAGGTAGTACATAAAAGACAGTATTGTTTTAAGCCAAGTTTTTTAGTGTCCAGTTTTGGTACTATTTCATATTGTATTGTAGTAATACACAAGACTTTTCAACAATCTGTGGACATCAAGAAAGAAAATGGATATCAATGGCATCTAGTGATGTACAGAATAATCCTTAGAAAAGGAATGCGTTATGAATATCTATCTACATGTACCTGAATATTTAGCTCTAAAACAATTCAAACTAAAGGGATTATAGTCGCTCATGTTGAAGTTAGAAGTGTTGCTAACAGTGTACAATAAAGGGGCCAATCTTTGTGGAGTTTGTCATGATGGCAAACAGTGCAGATTGCACCTTTATGAAATGCATTTCTGTATGGTTGCAGGCCTGCAGTGTGTCTGTCTCCCTCACATGGTGAGACGCAGCACTGCGGTCCACTCTGTCATGCTGTCTTTGGTTGGCATAGCAAACTGTGTGGTTGAATCTTGTCGTGTGGTCCTGCCTAGCTAAGGTGTTGAAATGTAGCTAAGAAACGCACCGAAAAATTCTAATCTACTATTGCATGGAAGTTATTTGACCCACTGTAATTCTTAGGCGAGGTTGTAAGATGAAATGCATTGGCCATGTATGTATGTAATGTAAGATGACTTGTATACTTGTTCCAACTGTTTGTCTTATTTTTTATTACTTCAAATGTCTGTGTGGTGAAATATTTCAATTTTTTGTATACTAAATACAAATGTATATGTAAGGTACTCTGTGTACTGTCATGATTTGATCTTCACTCAACCTTTTCTTCTTATGCCTGTCTTTATTTCACAAAACCCCCCAGTTACGCACAAGAACATGAGAGAAAGTCATGTTAGTGGACTCCTGCACTTGTTTCCCTCTGTTGCAAGTCAAAATCTGAGTAATGCAAATATTATAAATAGGAAAATGATAATTTAGTCAAACAAAATTATAAATGATCAAACATACACTACATAATCAATACTTACTCAAAAATAGTTTTTTTTCTTTTTTTTGGTGAGCAAGCTTTGTCAAATTTTTGCTGTTTTTTTGGTATATACTTTTGCTTATTTAACAGAGCATGGAGAAGCCCTATAGCTGGGGATCTACAAGGGTCCAAAGGAGATTCTGGGGGGTACTCAGCTAAAAGGGTGAAAATGTATTTTTCACTGCAGTTTTATCCATAATTAAGACAATGGCAGAACGTATGACAATTTTGGTCATATTTTTGGTCATACACACTCTTGAATAAACCATCCAAGAGCAAGAATGTAATCAGAGGGAGGTTCATGGTCTAATTTATGTCAGTTTAGAGGCCCGGGACATGAAATATTTTGAAAAAACATTGGTTAAATTAATATGTTTCTCTAAACTGGCACAGACTTTTATGGGACGAACCAACATGAATATGTCTTAATTGAAATTATGGCTAAATTAAGAAATATTTAACCAACATATACACAGAGTGGAGTGAGTCCCCTGCTTGTTAGGCATGTTGAGAAAAAAACACATGAACACCTATTTTGATGATCACTTAATATTTAAAGTAATTTGTCAAGCAAACTTATGCAAAAATAGTTTATTTTACATCTGTAAAGTGAGAACTTACCCGGGGTATTTTCTTATTAGATTTAGACTCTTATTAGATAAAACAAGCAAATTGAAGACATCACATGGGAGTTATAGAAAATGCTATGACACCTCCATGATCATACCATAAATACAACCACATGACTAATCACTGTCACATTTTTGCAGCAGAGTACAAGATTTTTTTGCCAGTGCTTTAAAATAATATGAACATAGTTTATGCAGAAAAATATGTTTTAATTCTAAGCTTTGAATGTATAAAATCCTGACCAGGTTGGGAAATGCTATCATAAACTATAGAATTTGCTTTAGTTCTGTGCTCTTTCTAACAAATTTTACTGACAAAACTAACAGTTGTTTTTGAGTCAAGATTATGACCCCATATGTCACTCTAATTCATTCTATCAGCAGTTTAAATAACTTTCAAGGGGTTCTACAGGTAACATGGTTTATCAGAGACAAACCTGTTTGGGTCATTCTGTATTTGTTTTTATTAAAATGTCCATTATATTTAAATGTATGCCTAAATTCTCATAGTCTGAGACAGAAAAGTGTCATGTTTTGTGGAAATAATATAGAATCTTTCCGAGCCATCATGGTTGTATCTGCTCAAAATAGTATTCATCATTGTTTCTAACCTCATCCACAAGCATGTTAATTCCTCTGTAATTACCAGCAATACTTAAAATCATGTTCACATAGGAAGGGAAAAAGGACATTCTTCAATGTTAAATACAAAACAAGACAAATAACAGAGGTTGATCATGTAGTGGTTGAGTTTAATCACTGAAAAAGCTGACCTCCATCTGTATAATGCCATGATGTAATAATACAGAAAGTGTTTTTGTTTTTCCTCCAAGATGAGATGAGTGTTGGTCAGCAGGCCAGGAAGCCACCGTCCACCGGCAGAGTGACTCCATTAGTCATGCTGCTCTTATCACTCAGCAGGAATAAAATACTGTTCACCACATCCTCCACCTCTGCACACAGAAACACAGGCACACAAGATGCTCAGATAACATTTCAAGTTTATCAAGTGTAATTATGTGTTTGCAATGCAGCACTTAAGGGTTTATACACATGCTGACAATAAAATTAGATTTAAATTCAGTCACACTCTTTGGCGGCACCTCGGTATCTTTATTGCTGATAAAAAAAGCATGAGCAGAACTAGTGACGAGACATGTTTTTGGTGTGGAGTCAAACACTCATACCAAAAATGTTCTAGATTTTATTGCAGTGAATGTAAACACAGATCTCACTTCAGTTGGAAGAGGACATAATGACTCCATCAAACCTCACAAAACACATGTAGAAGGGAAGAGCAGTCAGGAATGAAGGGCTGCTCAATTGTTCCGCAACTAGGATGGAATCCACACACACCTACATCTGAATCAACCCTAAACCTCTTTTTTAGTGCCTTTTTATGAACTCTCCAAGCAGTGGGAGCAAAGCCTTTATGTGTTTTTTTGTAGAAGAGGAAAGCATAAACTGTAACAGTAGTTTATCATTTCATTTATTCAGAGAATGAGATGAGAGAAACAAAACCAGTTCAGTACAGAGCTGGAGTCAGGATGCTGTTAGCCTAGTTTGGCAGAAAGGTTGTGAGTGTATTCAAAGTTAAAAAATACATACAGTATCTCTTTGTTGAATACACAGGTTTGGCTCAGGTTTCATCATTCTAATATAAATGCATCTATGTAAATATGTAATATAAAGAAAAATAAATATCTTGATCTCCTTGACAACCCATCATTATCCCTGGTGTATAAACAGTCTAGTCACTGAACCTCAAGACAGAGACTAGACTGATTAGTTAGAAAACTCTAAAATGTTTTAGAAATAAAACACAAAGTGAAATCACATGAACTAACAAGCCTTACACTCAAAACTACAAAGATCTGCTACACTTGCTCTGGTAGTCTGACTCTGGGCCTCCCACATTATCTTAAAATAGCTGCAAATGTAGCTGAGAGCAGTTTCATGTAAATCCTACTACAGTATTTTGAGATTGACATAATTTTTTTTGATCTTCCTCTGGGATAGAAAGCATCAAGGCATATTTCCTAATACTGAACTTTGCCTTAACTGAGACAGGCTATAGATAATGGATTGAGATACAAACCACATGTCTTTAAGCTGTGCAGAAAGACAGTTGTAGCAAAAAGTGACCTGAAATGACTTGTAGCTAAATTAAAGAGTGGAAGAATCAAAGCAGACACTGTTAGCCGCTGTCTCTTGCTGTGTGTGCTACTGAAATCAGCGGTATAAAGCCTGTAGTGTCTCACCTGCAAAGCGGCCCAGGGGAATACGGGATGTCATGGTCTTGGCTTTGTCAGGGTCGCTCCAGCCCAGGCGACCCATCTCCGTCATCACCACTGTGGGGTTCACAGTGTTCACACGGATCTGATCAGAACACAACACAAGCACTTTAGTCCAGTGTCTTTCGATGGCAGCAACATTAAAACTCTTTCTTTGTGCTGAAATATACCATTACTTTTGTTTTTTTAATGTTCTTGAACAGCAGAGACAAATAAAAATTATTGTGCTCTCATTAAAATCAGTGCTCTTCATTAATACTCTGTTCTTCATAACCTATTACTGTATTGTCATACAAAAAACACTATGCATGCATCACTAATGACAGTTCTGAGATTATGGGAAAACTGACTCCAGAACTTTCTCTTATACAGCAATCAAGCAAGGCTTGATAAAATTTCATGACACTGGCCTTGCTGTAAGCTGCCTGTAAGCTGATCATACCAGATCAAGTAAGGCAAAACCTTTAAGTGTGCTGAAATGTCATCAGTTTATCAGAAGGTTGGTAATTGAATTGCAAGATCATCTAGTCTACATGGCCAAGTATCTTTGGGCAAGGCACTGGATCTCAAATTGCTGTGTAACACCAATATAAGCTGGATGACACTTTGTATGGAAGCTCCTGTCCAAATGTATGAGTGAATGTTTACATTGTTTGTGTTTGTATGTATGTGTGAATGTTAAGTGTATAATATGCTCACTAAAGTAGATGAGCAAAGCGACCATACTCATCCAATACTTAAATGAGGAATAAGTGCAGTTTTTTTTAGACAAACTATGGACTCAAAATAATCCAGAGAAGCAGCATGCTGTGTAAGTGTGGGGGTACCTGATGGGGTCCCAGCTCTAGGGCCATCACTTTAGTCAGCATGTCTAGGGCTCCTTTAGTGGCACCTGAACAATGACAGCAACACAAACACTGATTGGACAGAAACAACAGGCACATGACTTGTACTAAGGCTTCACCATGGAAACCTGGACCCTGTTCCCCTGCACTCTCAATACTGTCCCCTCCCTTTGGTAGTAGCACCAGTGTAACTCATGAGAAAATATTCACATTATATAGAATTTGTATTTAGGAATCAAAACTACAGACAGACATCCACTCTGTCACTGCCATTAAGTCTCCATCAAGACTTCACCTCTGAAACTGTGATTGGTTGACTGATTATTTTTTTATTGCTTTGTAGGACACTGGCTGACATTAAAATGCAATGAGCCTCTTATCTATGTTGTGATTTGAGTTTAATGTGACAAAGAGAATTCTTTGAGAGATTTCATATCTATTTGAAAGAGAATTCATTCAGTCATTAAGCCAAACTTGTCCCTCTAACATGCTGTATAATTATGTCAAAGTAAGCAAGAACATAAAAAGAAAACATGCACAACAATGTGTGATAGAGTGTTGGCTCGCCTTCTAATAAGCTTTTAACCAGACAGTATTGCACAATAAATCCCAGCTGAGCTGAACAGTGTTCCACTGCTAAGAGCTGCTGGTTCAGCGGCAGTGAGTCTGTCTGCCGTCCTCTGATACTCACAGTAGACAGCGTGGTCTCTGAGGGCACACTGTGAGGCCTGGCTGGACACGTTCACAATGGAGCCTCCTGATCCTCTGGCCTTCATACCACGTGCTACTATCTGACCACAGAGACAGAGCTCTGTGAGATCCAGCACAAGCAGTTTGACGAGGCAGACATTTAAATTTAACCTAAGGGTGTAATTATACACATCTTCCAGTCAAGCAGGTATTTTTTAAAGAGGATTTGAAATTTTCTTTCTTTCGTTTTTGTTGTAAGATGGCCAAAATAAATTATGTTCAAAGAGCATGCAAGAGCAGTGATTTTGAAGACCCGTTAATGTACCTGGGAGACATGCAGCACAGCTTTCACATTGACATTAAACGACCTAGAGATGAAAGAACATGAGACAAAGAACAGGTTGCCCTTTGATGAGATATTACAGTCTGACAAAAACAGTTTGTTCTACCTTCAGCTGTTTTCTATCTGCTGCAGCAGCTTCCAGCTAGAAATCATGAAAGTGTCCTGTATTATGTCTTACTGGTCAAACATGTCTGGTGTGACCTCAAGAAATGGCTGTAAGTTGGCACAGGCAGCGTTATTCACCAGCAGATCGATGGGGCCCAAGTCCTGTAAGGTTGCCTCTGTGGCCCCCCAGTCTTCCAGGTCCACACACACCGGTGTAATGGATGAACACTGTGAGGAGAGGCATTCTATCAGAACATAGTGTATAGTAATAACATAAAGCATGGGGCACTGCTCCTTTTTGTTAGAGGTAAGAAATCACCTCAAAGGAAGCCACAAATTCAAACCACCTCTGTGTAAAATCCTGAGGAGTGCGCTCTGTTCAGAAGGGAGCTAAAATCTTACTTGACTATCACTTCTCTGCTATCAAGCTTCACACACTGTCTCTACTTACAAGCTTTCTGTTAATGAGTTTGAAAACTTTCAAATAAATATAACTTATGATTAGGTGGGCATCAACTACGGTACTTTAAAAAAAAATGAAATATGTTACTTTGTAAAACTGCAAAGCAAAAAAGTGTTTGAATAAATGGGTTATGGTTTGTATAAAAATATTTGTTCTAACTCTGCAATAGCAACCTGATTCTTCCTAAAGTTCTGATATATTACAAAATAAAAAGGAATAGTCTGAAGACAAAACAGGGATCCTATGTCAGCCAAGGTTTGTTCAAAGAAATGAAATCCTAATTAAATCAATACAGTCATTATTATTACTACTATTATCAACACATTCTCTTAAAAAAGGAACTCTGTAATCATATAAATGTTTTGATTAGTCAGATAATGTTAAGATTTACAAGTCAAGTTTACAAGTCATAAACATGATCATCTCTACCATCCATCACATGCAACTCCTAATGAAAAGAGAAAATAGATGAAGAAGATGAACAGAGCAGAGGGCTGGGGAGAAAAGTAGACACCTCAGATGAAAATGAGAGATGGAATGGAAGCAGCACAATGGGACTGATAAAACAGAGGAGGTTCTAGAGGGTGAGAGGTCATAGACATGCCCCCCCAGCCCATTGATGGGTGACAAGGTTCATGTGTGTACGTTTGTGTGTGTGGCAGAGAAGTGGGGGCTGTACCTCCTGCACCAGACTGTTGAGGTCGGCCTGCGTGCGTGTGAGTGCCATGACCTTTGCCCCACAGCGTGCCAGAGCCAGAGCCGTGGCCCTGCCAATCCCTGAGACACCAAACATCCATAAACACAAAGGCTTATTACAGAGTGGAGCTGCTGCTGTGACACCAGCGCTGACACACACACTCACACACATTCCACACGTCTCAGGCTTTGCCACACTGCACTATGAACAAAGCTTTTTTTTAACTCTATTTTCTCACTGTGTCTGAACTGAGCAGACTATTCAAGGGTGTGTGCAAATTTATCAAATACCTTCCTCAGTACTCTGAGGTCAGAGGTTATACATCCCACATTTTTCACATTTTTTATGTTCATTTTCATTATCACAGCTCTTAGTTCACACACAGCATTAGTTCTGCCCAAAGAAGCAGGTACATGATGAAACATTACGATCTCCTGATAGTCTGTTATTTGCCATTTATCATCACATGTTTATATACTACTATGCATGTGTGGACCTCACCATCAACAGGTCATGAGATTTTGATGTTAAATAATCTTGTTTCTCCAGTGTTTTACTTACCACTTACTTACCACTACTACACTACTTTTTGTATGGCTAATTGTGTTTAGACACACATTAGACACATTTCATATCTGAAACTTCAGATCTTTGCTGAATTAAAATATTTCAAAATTAAAAAACCAAAAGATATGCCTCTACTTTTGCCAATAAAACAGTTACTTAAAATGTTTGTTGTTACTTTTCAAAAGGCCTATCAGAACTGAAACTCACAGCTTATCATGACTTGCACACAAAATACTTTAAAGCCATCCATTAATTTTTCAATACATTCCTCTTGCTTTCAGGTAGCCACATTCATCCTTACTGTTTTTTGCGATGTCCTCTCCTAAAAGAATTGAAACTGGTTGATTCTCTTTATCAGATTGTAGTCTTTAATTTCTTGAATCCCACATTTTATCCTTTCAATAGATCTTAGGACACCCTAAATTCTCAATATAACATTTCTCCATAGATATTCTGTATAAACTAATGTTTAGTTGAAGCCATATCTGGCACTTTTGTAGTATAAAATTAATGTTAAAACCCAAGAAAAAGCTGTACAGCTTATCATCAATACACGTTTTTATGTGAGAACTATGTATCTCAATAAAGTCATGAAACTAGCACCTGTTCGCTGTCACTTTTTATGATATATTTTGCAGCTAACCGATGAGGGATTTAAAAGGTTTATTTGGCTTAAGAAGTTGGAGAATAGCCAAAAAAAAAAATCAAATTATATTTCAGGAAAGGTATCAAAAAATGTAATCTGAAAGAGTACCCAGATTATAAAAGACAAGTGTGGTGGAGCAAAAGGTACAATATCTGCCTCTGAAATGTAGTGGATTAGAAACATCAAGTTGCATAAAATGGAAACACTCAAGTACAGTCCAAAACTTCGAATGAGTACTTTACCATGCCACTCGAGTAAATCTACTTAATTATCCCCTACATCTGCAGTTTTGTCATCAATGAGAAATATTCTCAGGGGGTTGGACAGCGATGAGGTATCCCGGGCCATGACCTCTGCATTTAAGGGACAGTAAGTTACGTGCTGGTGTGTCCTTCATGGATGAAGAGCTGGATGTAATTCCAAAACCAGCCTTCTGGTGTCAGTGTACTGAAAACTCCTTTGAGTGTACATTGGTGTTGAAAGCGTTGGTGAAAGTTGAGTTTACCTTTTCCTGCTCCGGTCACCAGAGCTCGTTTGCCTGCAAATGAAATCTCCATGTCCTGTCAGGTCCGATATCAGCTGTAAATTTTATAAACAACAATAAAGATCTAGTAATACAGTGAAGAGGGGTCACATGAGGAAGTCATGTGACTCATAAATGTTTACCGCAAGGACTTATCTAAACGCAGCGGTAGCTTTCCGATCCTTCTCCCACATCTGCCAGACTTTTCCAAGTACTATCATTAACAGTGTTTATGGTTCCAATAAGAGCGTGAAGAGCTTACCGGCTGAGTGCAGACAGAGCGCGCGGTCCGGGCTGCAGGCAGCAGGAAGAGGCTGCCTCTGTTCCGCTCATGGTTCCGCTGGGCTCAAAGGTTACATTTACACCAAGGTTAATGGTAAATCATGATTACCTTCCAGGTCAGCCCTGCACTGTCACCGTGAACAGGCAGAAACGACCACAGTCAGCGGTCAAAGAGACACATTCTGCTAAAATATTTTATAAGGTCAGTTGATCCAAATTGGAATAAAATGTGTTTTTTTTACTCAGTTAGTGGTAAGAGTTTTAACAAATCTGCTCCACGGGGAGTGAGGTTTTGTTCCTGCTGCTGCAGCATCGAAAAAATCAAATATTCTGGTTACTCCTGATAGTTCATTCACCTCACTGTCAACAGTTATCGTTAGGATAAATTGGCCTTATGACAGATAGATACACATTTTGAGAGTTTAGATTGATTCTGGTGAAGATGTGATGCACAAAAACCAGTTCATATTCGACAGTAGGGTTTAACCGTCATTATGTCGTGACTCACTGGGTCACTTCAAGAGAAGAGAGGCATCAATACAGTATTATTAGCAGCCCCTTTGCTTTTCCTACTATGACAAGTCATAATGTCTGTTAGAAAAGTAGTCCTGCTGGAAATGCAGTGTCGAGTCGAGGATAAAACAGAGGTGAGAGCCCCTAATATTGCAGAATCATTTTCAGAAGTGTCTGTGGAAGCCCTTTCTGCTAGGAAAAAAATAAAGTACAAGAAATTCATTTAGACTCAGTTCATTTTTGAAATTTGGAAACAACAAACAAACTTGCAAAGTCACAATGGTGATTAATTCAAGATAATGATTTGTGTATCATAAATTCAAATAATCTCCCAGTGGGCCTATTGATTTCGGCTACACAACACTCATTTATTTCATCATTATTAGGATGTTACCTCTTAGTTTATATTCTTGATGAAATGCTACAAATACAAGCTTGTACAAAAATTCAGATGGGCAAACTTAAACCTAAAAAAAGGGTTACTTACACGGCTTCCAGGTTAAATTATTAGTGATAAATAAAATGTATGCTGTCTTTGAGCATAATCTAAAAGAATACAATTCATCCACGCTGTTGGTGATGTAGTAGGAGCAGCATCAAACTACTCTGATCGTCCACCAGCCATATAACATCACACATGTATTCTGGTGTTAGACTCTGTGAGCTCATCTGCTTTGCAGATATAAAGACTGCTACCATAGAGATATGTGAAAATTCATTTTGTGCTAACTATAGCAGGCTACTGCCAGTGGATTGGTTACATGGTGTTCTGTTCATGATCCAAGAACTTCAAATACAAACATCATCAATTCAACAATAAAACAGTATCACACTTGAGAATGCAGACATGTTTTTATTCTTCTTGAAACAACACAAAAATGCATCAGTGGTAAAAGGTACAAAACAAATCTGTCACTCAGTCTCACCCACTGACCTGCAGTGGGACCCATGCTCTGGATTTTGGATTCTAGGCTTGTGTGCAAATAATGTAGAAGAGTGTTTTACACAAATACTTCTCACAGGCAGGAATACTGATGCTGGTTGGTGTAAGCCCAGTGGCCGGACCAAAGAACCAGTTTATCAGAGTACAGGTCAGAAAACTGGGAAAAATTTAGTCAAAAAGGGGAACAGTGGTCTCAATATTTTATAAAATGTTGAAGCAAAGACTTTTATTCCATTTTAACCTGAACATCTATACCACAGAGGGTTAGCAGACAAACTGGCATATTTAGGGAACTATAGTGGGGCTGCGGTTAGTAAGGCTTTGCTTCACTTGTTTCCTTTTAAAAGAGGCATTGTAATCAAACTTTTTTCACAGGATATCCATGTAATGTTACCTGGCTAAAAATATGACTAAGCTTCTTCTCTGAGGCTGCACTTTAATGCTCACATGATCGCAGGATAATGTTTAGCAGGTTATGTTTACCACATTCAGGATAAAATATTCATTTAGCTTGTTAGGTAACATTTGCATGTCACTAAACACAAATTACTGCCAAGACTGACAGGAATGCTATTTGGTTTGTTTTAGTATTGGACAAATTCAAACTTTTACCTACTGATGAATGATAAAGCTGAATAAGAGGTTGGGTCTTGAGGGAAACATGCATGTCGGAAAAAATTTTATGGCAAACAATCCAAAGCAAGATTTGGTATTTCAGGCTGGACCATGCTGGACCAGGCTGGACCATGCTGGTTAGCTCACTGATCAACACTGCTGGAGACTGGAGCCACCACACAACATGTTAGTGACCCTGTTATGGACCAAAAGGTTGTTCAATAGAGAATTCTGACCAGGCGTGTCTGAGGTATTGTCTAAGAAAAGGTCAGAGGTGACTTAAATTATGAGCAACCATCCTCTGGAGACCATGAATATCCACATCAAATTTCATGTCAGTGTGATTGAGAAATCTTTGGCTCTACTGACGTCTACTTTCAACAAAAGAATCCTCTTTTTCAACACATGCAAAGGAGGACTAAATGATGAAGTATGCTCATATTTACACCACCACAGAAACATGGAAATCCAAAAAGTAATGTACAAAAAGTAACAAGATCAAAATAGTGCAAAACTGTTAAAATGGGCCTGTTAGAAAAGGCTAATACAAGGAGAGGGTATTTGGCTGAGATTGTAAAGGTATCGATAGATTAAGATAAAAGTTTGCCCACAAAGCACACAAACCTTCCACAGGTTTTTTGTCAACAGAATAAAACAAAACCTCAATACAATAATCTCAATACAGCCTAATCAGACTCTTTAAATGTACCTTAATCTCTTTTTCTAAAGAAGCTATCTTGACTCTATGTTGACTCTGGGGTAACATGTCAACAGTAAAAGAATGAAGTGTAGAAATGAACTGAAAAACACAGAAACATCCATGGCCCAAAAAGCAAACTCGAGGCAGTGATAATACTGTGCTGTACTTCAAATACTGTAGCATTTGCCTGAAGTGGGTCTTCTCTCAGTGGGAGAGCTTGGCACTGACATTCAACTTTCAACAACTACTCACAACAAGATTTCAGCATGAAAATTCTCTGTCTGGAATACAAATGTCAAAGCAGAAACTAAATGTTGTGACTTCTTTTTCAGTCATTCATTATCACTGACTTATCTTTCATTAAACCATTGATTAGGCAGGAAATAGAAACTCTTTCAAATGTCAATGTTTGTCTTAAAACAGCACCCATTTGTCCATATGCACATTAAAACAATGCTGTAATCCTCCCCCCTTTCAATATTGATCATGAAAAGATGTAAGAATTAGCAAATATCCACAGTCCTTGTTGTTCAAAACTGAATTCTAGTCAAATCTTTGTGTGTGGAAACAGTCAGAATTTAATGCTACAACTTTTCTGCTGAGCCACTGTTGTACTAAATGGTGCAACCTCTTTAGCAACAATGCTAATGTTGCTAGCAGTGCTTGCTATGTTTCAGAAACTCAAAACAATTCTGTAACAAATCTGGCAGCTGCATCTGCTGGCTTATATTTTGAAAGGCTTTTATTTTCTTTTGTCCATATGAGGCCAAAGTTAAGAAACACAATTTTTTTTTTTTTTAAATTTCAAGCAGTGGTCAACAGCAACTGACTACGTACAAAGGTCAGCTCGACTCAGGTCAAATTCCAACAGATCTGAATTGTTCTCTGTTTCAATGTAAATATCCCTAAGGTAACATAAATATGGAGGTTGATTTTTCTTAAACCTGGGGATTTCATTCAGCAGCTGGATAATTTTCTTTTTAGGTCAATTGGGTCAATAAAGCTGAAACTTTCAATTGGACTGCCATTACAAGGACATGTAATTTGGTAAAATTTTAAAAGAGAATGTTTGTCTGTGTTAAATGTTAGTTCACCATTTGGCCTGCGGAATAGCTCTGCCTCCAAGAGGTGTAAAAAACAATAAATAGCACTTTGCATCCATTAAGCATGAAGGGAGGGTGCTTTGGATAAAATGCTTAAAAAAATGACATAAAGAAAGTCTTTCCATCCAAGTGAAACTGTATCCAAAGATGGGAGGGTGAGACAGTGGGAGAAAGCTTTAGCAGATATCAGTTTTGCTTGGTAAACACACAACTGCCTTCAGTTTTTGTGGTGCAGGTTGAGCTTCGGACACCAGTTAGTATCTGCATACAGAAGGCAGTGGACTGTCTTAAATCTGCAGGGTGGGAGGAGAGAGGTAGACATATTTACTTCAAGCTTTAGGAAATTACATGAGGTAAAAAGACAAAAAATGAAGTGAAGCAGTGATCAACTAAGCAATAATCATACAAGCAATCAAACAGGGATGTATAATTTAGTTTTTTTAAACTTATCCTGATATTTCCTTAGATCCATTAAAGGAAAATCCTACGCTCCAGTACAGTAGAGCACAGATAGCTTAGTTTACTTTGGAAGAATATGACTGGCATGCACAGAGCCATGACTTCAACCACATTTAACACCTTTGGAATGAACTGGAAGGCTGGCTATGAGCAAGACTGTATTAGTAGCTGACCTCACCATAGCTTTTGTAGCTGGAATGGGGCAAATCCCTGCAGCCAGGTTCTAAAAGCTGCTGAAGGATGGAGGCTGTTACAGCAGCTTGATCATGTCCATGTTTTCTGAATGACATGTCAAACTCTAACATATACCAGGAACATTCAGATGGATACTACTGGCCATGAAGTATACTCTTCAGTCAGCAAAACTCGTTCTACCATTATAATAGACAGCCTTTACTAAAAACACAGAACTAAATGTTACAAAGTACCAAGACAGTGCTGTATTACCATTAAAAACAGGCCATATTTGGTTCAGTATCGTAGTTTTACTCCCAGATCAGGTATTTAACAATAAGATATGATAGCATGCAGTGTGTGAAGGAGCAGGACGGCCAAATAACACTGTTTTGTTTCTTATATGCTTACCTTGTAGGATCCTCAGCCAGGGAAAAGCCTCCAACAATGCTGACCACATTTCTTCTGTTTTCAAAGCCACCATAGCTCAGAGTCACCTGTTTTAAAACATCAAGTATATAAAGTTCAAACTCAGTGCACAGAGCCAAGGATGAAAAGAAATTAGAATAAAAATTACAAGTACTTTTTGTGCTACTATGATACTGACAATTTTATACCGAAGGTGTATTGAATCTATAACACTTCCAACGAAAAAGACACCATATAAATTCCATACAGTCTCTCCTACTCACTCACACACACATGAACACTGAGAGTTAGCATTGCATCTTTGTGCTACCTAAGTCAGTTTGTGTTTATTGTGCTGGTGGCCTGGCAATCAGCTGCAAGAAATACCATCATCTGTTGAACATGTTAACAAACTGTTTCATTGCATTCCTGTTGTTGTAACACACTCACCTGCTTAAGCACAGTGTCAGTGGGCAGCTTCTGTAGGTTCTCCAGGTGAGAATGGAAGAGGTGTGTGTGTGTTAGGGTCACCTCCAGCAGTGCTTCAATGATATATCCGATGGTGCAGTCATCTGGTAGTCGAATCTTCTCCGCTGTGCTGATAAAATTCCCCAAACTGAAACCAGAAAGCAGAGTTTCAGCAAACAAGGCCTCTCAACATGTGTTTTCACACAAACAGTGGTGCTACAAAATAGTTCACATTATTTGACTGTATATATTTATTTGTACTTTCTTAATATTTGCCATTGTTTCTGTTAGTATGTTGGGCTTGGGCATAAGATTTAAAGGTTCCTCCTTCAGATTTGTGGCCCTTTTTTGTAGGAACTGACAAGTCAGATTATGTTTATGTGTATTAATTATGTTGCCACAAAAGGTTTTAAACGGAAAAGGAATAAAAAAGAAAAGGAAAACTACGTGTTTGGCTTAATGAAATGTTTTTTTTTTTTGGACAATAGATAAGGAACAGACAGCTATAAGGAATTGTCCTACTTTGATTCTGGTTGTTCCTGTGGACAAAGGTGGTGTTGTTTTGTGTGGTAATGATCTTGATCTGGTTAGTTTACGCATTTGTTTTCTAAGAGAGTGAAAAAGATGCAACATATTTTTAATACTGTTCTTTTTTTCACAGCTGTTTGCAGGATGCAGGATGGAGATGAGTTAATGTACTGTATCCATTTGTGGGCTATGGAAGATTAATTAATGGTAAAACAAAGACTGTCAGACAGTAAACTTCAATTTAATAATGTTAACATTCCAAATACAAAGTAATACAACAGTATCCACTGCCATTATACCAGACCTCAGAGCAGATTATTTCCTCTGTGCACTCCACCAATTTAAAAAAAAAAAATCTCTCTCTCTTTCTCACAATCTGACCCAGTGGCAGCCATTCAGAATAACTGTGCAGAGTGCCCGTTTCTTATTTCTCCCTTGAATCAGAGGAAGCTCTCTCATCTCCTTGTCTTGCCATTGTTGCCTTTTGCAAGATACAAAGACTAAATATGTGTTTCAACATTGTTCCAATTCAAATGCATGTTCAAATTCAACATGCATTACAGCATCACACTGAAAAATGGCCAAAAATAGCAAGTCAGCCAAGGTATCATGTTTCCATCTCAGCAAATTAGAGCTGGAGCTGATAATAGTGACTACTATAGAGTCATTTATAATACAATACAATGTACTTTTATTGTCCCTGTAGGGAAATTTGCTTTGGACTCGCACAACATGCCTCCACAGTGTGACAAGACAAAAAACACAATGAACTGCACACAGTCAACACCGCACACCACAAGATATTGCACACACAAATACACAACACATATTGCACATTGCACACACTGCACATACCCTGTGGTAAAAACCCATAGAATCCCTGCAGCCTCAAACAGCACTATTTAAAAGTTTAATGGAGGTAGGAACAAATTAATTTTTAAATCGATTTGTTGATGAAATGGTAATTGTTTACTGTATCAATGCTGCTGAACTAATATGCTCATTTGCACTCACTTTTTCTGAGACTCAATAAATTTGTCATACTCCACAGACATCTTGCAGCACAGAGCCTGTCGCGTGTGACATCGATTAAATCGATTTGAAACAGAAACTAAACCCCATTGTAGAAAAATCCACATGTTAGTGGTGATGGTGAGTATTTGTTTAATGTGAAAGGGGAAAGCAGAGGGAGAATCTGAAACACTTGTGCTGTCAGGAGAGAGATGAGCAGCATGGGGGTTTAATGCTTGAACCTTTAATTCTAGTGATAGGAGACAGAAATAAAATAATAAAGTTCACAACCATAAAAACTACAGGATAAACCAGAGAAAAGAAATACATCAATTTTCAGCATTTGATGCACTTCAGTTAGTAAGGGTTGCTACATGCAGCTGGGTGCCTTTGGCCCTAATTTCAAAGCACTACCGCTCTAACAACGGAAACACAGGGTTATCTGTCAGATTTTGGTGTCAGTTGCTCAATTTTTTGCATCAACAGGATGGAATACATGATGAATTAAACAGAGGGGTCTGGAAAACACATTTCTCTAATAGCTTATAATACATTAAAGACAGACGCTGCATTTGAACTGGAGAGAATACTAGGGAGACATTACTGCTCCTGAGATAACTGTCTCAACCTTAACCTTAAAAAATAATGGACCAAGTTCAGGTAAATTTCCTGATGGTTATCTGAAGACATTCATAGAAATGTTTTTTCTCTAGTCATTCTATACGTATGTTTCAGCTTACAGACAAACTGCCCTGTCTCTGCAAAAAGTGTTGGTTTTCTAACACTAAATGCAGCAACAAGTGAACTGTGGCTTCAAAAGCACAACAGTTGGAATGAGTACAGAAACAAGGGGTGTGTCCATGACCTACCTGGCCCATGGGCTCATTTTCAGTGCCAGACCTCTGCTAATACAAAAACCTGCTCCACCTGTGGCAAACCAGAACTTGACGGACACCTGACAGAACACAAAACCACACAGATCAGCCAGCTGTTAGGAACTAGGAAGAAACTAGGAATTTTTTGCATTGCTGGATTTTCTGAAAAAACATCCAATAGCCTGGATTGGGCTCACTGCCATATTTGCCAGTAAGTGAAACTCCCAATAAGTGGCAAGCTGACTAACCGATCCATCACTCTTGACCCTCTCTGCTGCCTCTATAGGATGATCAAGACTGGGCCGACCCAGGTAGACATCTTGACTGTGGTGGTAGGAAGACAGCAGCTGCAACAGACTGGGCAGGATCAGATAGTTGTCATCGTCTACATGGCAGAACCATCTGAAACACACACAGAGTCAGTCAGCAAAGTACCTTAATCTTTAGGAGAGTATGTATGGATGGCCATGCATTTGTTGATGAAATGGTAATTGTTTCACTGTATTAATGCTGCTGAACTAATATGCTCATTTGCACTCACTTTTTCTGAGACTCAATGAATTTGTCATACTCCACAGACATCTTGCAGCACAGAGCCTGTCGCGTGTGAGCTGCTGAGCAGTTAGTATTGATGATGTTAGCTCCTGGCAAAGAAATAACAGGTTACAGCACAGTATCATACTGTTCTTACACATGTGAATTTATATGTTGGTAAAAGATGGTTAGGATACTGTACACCACAAATGTTACCATTCTTCTCCCATCTGCCTTGTTTATGACACATGATTACATATTCCAGTGACAAATTAACAAATTGCAGTGCAAACAACAAACAGTTGAAGAGTGTCACAATTCTGCATCAGAGCATGTATATTTGTACATCCGCACATATTCATGTAATTTACAGTATACCTGTATATCAGATAATGCAACTGTAATGCATACTAGCATATTTCAGACACGGTCACCATTGCTTTATTTTATAGAATTTAAGACAAAATTTGCTACATTTCATGCAGATATCCAATAAGTCCTAATAATAAAAGTAGTAGAAGAAGTAATTAATACGTCATTGTGTATTTTATTGACCGAATGGTCACCAGTGACATGTTAATGTTAAAGAGGTAATTTTATGCTTTTTTTGGCCTTTGCCCTTTCTGTTGGTGTATCATATAGCCATTTTTTGCATGTAACACATCTGCCAAGTTAAAAAGCCCAAAGACCACAAAAAATGCAGCTATTTTTTTCTTCAGAAAGAAGTTGCCTCTTAACAGCCTGAGACACCTTCTGTGGTTCAACATTTTCTCCCCTTTTTTATCTACATCATTATATAACACAACACCTCCTCTTGCTCAGTATAAAATAAAAGTACTTAACTTAAAAAGGGGCATAATATGGGCTCTTAATGGAAGATCTAAGGGCTTTTTTGGTTTGGACTAATGGCCTCTGCCTCCGATAGCTGGCTGGGATTTTCTCTGCTCTAAAGTAGAACTTGTTCTATTATTCTGATTGGCTGGAACCTACAGAACTAAACAACAAATGTGAAAATATTTTAAAAATCCCTTTTTTTTTTTTCTTTTTTTTTTTTTTTTTTTTTTACTATGACAACTGCTTAGGTTCTTACCTGTTCTCATCTGCAGCTCTTTGTCTTCTCCGTCAGTAAATATGTACGTCTGAAACAGACAAAGGCACACTGTTAAAAATGTTCCTGCAAGCACACATACACACATTCATGCCCTGCTGGTGGGGAACAAGTGCTCCATTGTTTTCTCTTGTTGATGAGGACGTGTGCAGATGCGGGAGGACGAGCAAAGGGTCTTAATGTTTAAAATACATTCTCTTAAGACTAAACAGACACAAAACTAGGCAATAATTTAAGAGCATTTTACTTGTTATTTACACACTTAGTCCAGTTGGCATGAATCATATGAAAGTGACCCACAGCAGGTGAATAGGACAGTCGCTTGAAGAGTGTAACTATGCGTTCCTGGATGACTGAACAAAGGCTAACATTGTCCATTTCAGGATTCAGGATTGCTTACTATTAATTTTGAATAGCACAAAACAGAAATACCATAAATGTAAAAAAACTGCATAATCATTTTAAGAGCTTAACAACATGTAACAGGAGCTGTGGAACTCTTCTCCTTGTCCTTAGGCCACGAAGTACTCAATCACCTCTCGTAAATACATAGTATGACAAGCTTTTAATTTTACAGGCGGTTGTAAACATGAAGGGCAGACTTTCCTGACCTATGAGCAGTAAAATAAAACAGCAACAGGCCTGTTATGCCTCCACGATTTGACAGTAAATGGTAAGTTTAAGTTGACAGTTAACACAGAACAAACTCACGGTGGAGCCCTTTTACAACAGAGCTTGATGCCAGTTTGAGCTCAGCTGCTAATACTGGGAGCACAAACTGGCCTAGGAACACCTCTTCCCTCCATGACTGTGACATTTTTGTGTGAAGTGGGGCAGAGCGCTTCTACAGTTAAACCTCCTTCTCTCCACACTGGGGCTCTTTGTCTGGAAGTGGGACTTACTAATTGCTTAATAGAGCTCAATACAGGCCTGGTCACAGTGCTTTCTGTGTTGGACACTTCAAATTTTATGTGAGGTACTTAGGACTACTTAAGACTAAGGCCTCTATTCATTTACATTTGACTTGTGCATGTTCAAATCCTTTAGTGTCAAGGCTGGCCATGCTATGCAGGCTGAATATTAATTACTTTTTGAAAATCTGTAATGGACATTCCATCTCAGACCACAGACTGAAGCTGATTTCCCACGTATATTTGTTTTCTTTGTTTGTTTAGGGTGGTTGTTTAACTAGAAGCTGCAGAAAACTATGTTTAAACTTCTACAATTTAACTTCATTATCAATAAAGAGGAAGTACATAATTAATATATGGTGAAGAACAAATACAACACTCACATGTATCGTTAACTCCATCCTGAGTGTCTCTTTTAGTGTGTACCACCTGTCTGCCTGCCCACTCTCTATAATGATACACAGGCTTTATGCATTTGCCTCTTAAAAAATAACCCACCCTAAAATAAACATTGGAGTCTACTGCTTTAAGTGATACAACACTAATTCACATTTTATTTGCAGTTTACATGTGCAGTAATGTCAAGAAATATGGTAGAAGCACCACAAATCTCGCATGTCCCCTGAGAAGGTGCCGTGCACACTGACGGTTACTGGTTTTACAAGTCTGTTTCCTCTTAAACAGAGTTTACTGTCACCACTTTGTTTGGTTTGAGGTTATGGTTAGACACCAGATACTGGTGAAGAAGATGGCTGGTCGTGGTTAGGCCAACATTGGATTCAGGATTAGTTTAAAGGAAGCACATACGGATGAAAAAACAGAGGTCAGCACAACATTGTCAGACTACGCTACACTGGATAAACAACATTAGCATTAGTAGCTCACATTATTCCCAACTCACAAGGTGCCCTTACTCCTCCTGTTTTAAGCAGTTGCTAATTGGGAAATTGTTTTCAGTTTTTCCTACATTTAGTAAGTCACTGAATTTAGTAAGTCCACTGAATGAATATGAAGTAGTGTTATAGCAAATACCAAAGCCATGAGATGTTTTAATTTATAAAGCCATGTCCACACAGTTCTAATGACAATGCCAAAATAAGATGGATAACACTGACCCTGGAACAGATTTAAAAAAATACTCAGCCCGCAGCCTTTTAGTGATAATATATTTGCCTTGGACAACTAGCTAAAACATTACCCGGTGTATCACCGCACATGATTACTGCTGCTGGTGTTGCAGGTCACAGAGTCTTGAAGAGCCAAACTTTTTGTTTACTTGACATTTATGTTCAAATGACAAAAACAGAGAATAGAAATAAGTATTAGAGGTAAAACCCGCTAACCTCCCCCTCCTCCCCCTCTTTTGTTGTTGTCTTTCTCTCCTGTAAGATAAATATCTGCTTCCTTCAACCAGTCCTTTGGAACTGAAGAAGCTT
>JAQMCX010000034.1:6777842-6793088 GCA_029814765.1 Acanthurus leucopareius
CAATAAAGTATCTATCTATCTATCTATCTATCTATCTATCTATCTATCTATCTATCTATCTATCTATCTATCTATCATTCATTCATTCATTCATTCATTCATTCATTCATTCATCACACCACTGGCTGTCAGCGTTGCCCCGGTGCAATCTGTGCTTGTCACAAATCTGCTCTGCTGATGAAATTTGGCTGCTAGCTTGCTTGCTAGCACCTAGCTAGCTAGTGCTAACTCACAGGAACTGACACATTTTTGTAAAGGAAAAAACCTATAAAGCACCAACAGCCTCACTGACAAAATCACAGCACCGAAAGGACTCCTGACTCAAGTTAACTTTTTGTTTTACATTTTCCATCATATTGTCAATGGTTTTTTATAGATATCTTGCAAATGATAGCGCCTTTTAGGTAATGTCATTTAGGGGGCTATGGCATGGAAAGGTTTGGGAACCCTTGTTTCCACTGTACTGTGGTTCATTATATAGTAGAATGATCTAACCAGGATTTTCATGCTCATCAGATGAGCTTCACCTGACACTGTAAATTGACTGAGTGTGCTTGGATGAGATACCTGTGCGAGGTTGCAGCCCTGCAGCAGCAGCAGGTACGGACAGTCGTGAGGAGGATGAATGGAGTACTGTGTGGTGTTATCGTCGCTGCTTTCCGTCTCCTCCCTCTCTGATTCCTCTCCTTCCCGCTCTTCTCTTGGCCTCGTCGGACAGAGGGTCTCTGTTTTGGCCTGCAACCCACCGTCCCCCTCAGAGGGAACTGTAAGGCTGTGAATGTGACTCTGTTCCTGACTTGTTTTTGGCAACTCATTACTCTGCACTGAAGTTGGATTCAGGCTCTCGCTTCGATCTTTGTGACATTTCTCATGATCCTGTTTGATCTCTGTAACAGAATCTAAGAGATCCATCTCACTTTTACTCCTCCACAGTTTGTTGCTTCGCCCAGTGGTCTTCTCTATGAGGGTGGAGGTCACTCTGGAGCGGCTCTTCTGCAGCTTTCGAGCCTGGGCATTAATACCTAAAAGGGTAAGAAAAATAACACTGTTGGGAGTTGAATTGAACACTGCTGTAAAAATGTGTGCAAATATAGCTGCTATATAAATATGTTAGGCACAAGGGAAAAAGGAATGTAGTGATATGGTAACACCCATTTTTTTCCTGAGGCAAGGTGAGATGTGTGTATGTAAGAACCCATGTATGTTCAGTCATTGGTACACTGTGTGTTTATGCCAGAGTCAACACAGAGAAGCCCCATACAGGAAACAGATCTCAGTGGAAAAAAAGACAGAGCTCATGGAAACAAAAAAGAGAGTTCACCCATGGAGCAGGCATCCACAAGCTGACACTGATAGAAGGCTATCACAAGCTGCGTCATTCATAAAAGCAAAACACAAAACAGGACACACTCTTACACTAAGACCACAGCTGTGTTAACCACAGCTCAGGCCTCCAGTAGAAATGACAAAAAACGGTCCACCCTGCACATTTACAGTGTCATAAAGTATTTGTGTCTACCATCCATGGAAAGTTCTGGTTAATTTTCTGCCTCATCATGCTTTGTAAATATCAGTGGATACCATATTTGCTGTGTAAGGCTTTTATAGCATTATGCTAAAACAGTTAAGTGTTAAAGGAAGGGTGTGCCACTGGGAGAAGCTTAATTAAATCCCAGGGTGTCTGCACGGTTCATTAATTTAAAAGTTTCTTTCAAGAGTGAAATATACGTCTAAAGTTGTAACAGAAATTGAAGAAAGAAGAAATTGTAGACCTATTAAAACATAGTTTGGTTTGTGTGGCTTGGCTGATTTTCACTGGAAAAACAGCATGCCAGCAAACCACATTTTTACCGTGAGAACTCTAAAACTAGATTTAATACTGACAATTCTTAATTTAATAGGGAAACTAATATTCCATGGTATGCAGACACCCTGAGTCACATGTGGTACGCTGTGGAATGATCCCTAAAGCACTGTGACGCTGCAGTCTGACACTGTACCAGCAGTAATGGTGTCTTTGTCTTTGGATGTCTTCTCTTCCACCAAGCTTTTCCTCTGGATTTCAAACCGTCTTGCCAGGCCTTCTCTGGGTTTCCATAGTGACTGCAGGAGGAGGGGCTTCTCATTGTCACCCACAACTCTGAACCCTTCAGTCCTCCACTGATGATTGCCAGTGGAGCCAATCGTGTCGCAGAGAACGTACGACTCTGCCTCTTCCTTGCCAAGGCCATAACTTAAAGATAAAGTCAGGTTAAATATATATCAGAATGATGATACATTATCAATCCATTATTTTCACATTGAAAAAATTTGTAAAGAAAAGCCACTCTGGTGGACAGCCATGTGCGACACCACCTATGACTAACTCAAAAAGCATTTAACCAAGAGATATTGAACTACCACTTAAAAGCAACATAGATAGGACCATTTTTTACCTACAAGGTTTTACTTCCTAAAAAAAATTTATCTCTCCTGCTCCATTATCAGTCTCAAATGTTGATTAGAACCGCTACAATGTAAAACACTTCACTACTCAAACATTAAAGCTGCTGACTTATGAAGGGTTGTTGGTCGGTATTTCTTTGAACTGACTGAAGTACCTACAGTACATGGATATTCCATTAAACATGCAGAGCAGAACTTAACTTATCAAGATTTATAAGGCTAAATGCAACAGCATTGTATTTGCAAACCCATTACTAAAAAAATTAAGTAGCTGAATGTCAATGCTACAGGGTAAACTTTCACTAAGAGAAAAGAAAAACGATTTACTCCTTTCTCTCCAAACTAAATACCACTTGTATTAATCATTCCATTATGTTTTTGGCTGAAACATAAGCAAAGACTGACTGACACTGACTCTCCAGAGAGGCTGCCTTAGAGCTCTGGCCGACACTGGCTGTCTTTCACACAAGTCTGTGGTTTGCTCTAGACCTTTTCCGAACTCCAGAATGAACTATTCACACACATTTGTACACTGTGTGCACTGTAGTGCAACAACAATAAACAGAAAAACACAGCTTGTCAACTCTGCCCATCTAAAATAAACCAATCACACACAACATGAATATGCCCTTTTTTCATCAACTGCCAAAGTTTTGTGTGCAAGGACAGTTCGACTGCTTTTATGCAAATTCTGTAGCACATGTAGCACCTCTCACAGCCGAAGAAACACGTGGATGGACAAAAAAATAACTCACCCCGTGTAAACACACAAGGTCCCAAATACAAAGCAGAAACATATGGCAGGCAGACACGCACATGTACACAGATACCACATGGTCTCACCGTTCAAGAGCTTCTTTGACTAGCTCTTTTGCACTTGAGTGTGTGGTGGCCAGGACGCTCTTGTAGTGAGCTCCCTCACAGATTTCATTTCCAAAGATCTTAAGGATTCCTGGAGCAGTTATCTGATTGGACAGCTCAGACGGGTCGTCTGCTCCTAAAACATCTCCAGAGATCACTGCATGACAGCAAAGAAAAGATGTTTTAATGCTGAGTCTTAGTTGTGGCTCTTTAGTATTAATGGCAGATAGACTTTTGCCCTAAAAAAGTAGGGAAGAAAATTAGTGTGAATGAGAGTATTTAAACAACATGAACATGATGTTTCATGATGGCAGTGCACTGTTTTGGTAGTTTGAATACAATAGTTAAATAGTCTGTACTTAAACCAAATGATGGAACATGTGCTCCTCCATTTCCCTTTCAAAGCACTGTCATTCAAAACCACATTTAAAATTTAGCATTTTCTGTGTATGTATACATATAGGAATTTTATAGGAAAATACATATAGTGAATTTTCCAGTTTGAAGGTACTGTAAAGTCAAGCAATAGTGAGTTTTACTGCACAGTTATGCATTTGGAACACAGGTGACAGTGATAGATCTTCCTTTACCTTAACTCAATGTGAATTTCATTTTTCATTGGTGCCTCTTGTCTCAGTGATGCTTTTGTGTTTTTACCCTAATAAAACCACCATGATTGTTTTTTAGTCTCTACAGTAGTTTATACTCCAAAAAATGCAGGATCCTACATTTCCCATTATTCAACCATGACATCTTCTTGTAAGACCCTTTCTACCCTTTTTACACTACCGCATCTTTTAAACGCCATTTCCTGCTTAGTTTATAATTAGTCTCCAAACCCAAGTAGAGATCACCTTGATGCCATCTTCAGGAGTCATATTATCCAAGGCTTCTCAGACTGTTAACTGTAACTTGCCAACTGACCATTATAGGAAAATATATAGGCTTTTTTTTTTTTTTATCAATGATAAAAAAACTACATGTAGGAACAGTGATTCCTTATATCTATATGTTCAAGTGAAAACAAAATCACAGAACAAACATGCAGAAAGAAATGTTTTGTCATCATGACGTACTGCTTCCCTTTCTGGAATGGACGGACAGTGAGGATCTGAGGCCTGCTGTCAGGGCCATGGAGACTGGGTTGGAGGCAGGGCCACGGAGGAAGACACCTGAGAGGCGGTTGGTATGGCGACGGATGCGGCTCTTGCTCGGCTGTCTGACTGCCACGCCCTCAGCTGACCTGCTTGTGGAGGAACTGCCAGTAGATGAAGCTGATCTGATAAGCAGAGGAGAAGGATGGATATTTGAGAAGATTCCTTCTGAAGAAGTGTCCTTAAGAAAGACACAGAATTCCTACTAGTTGATCTGTACCTTCACATCTGATTTTAACATGTTGAAGAGGGAAGGTAGAAGGGTCCCCAACAGGGCCCAACAGTTTCTCACCATCATAGCAGAGAAGGAAGATGGAGAGACAAGTGATTCAAAAAGGAGAAAAAGGAAGGAGATGACTGATGTGTAAGAGGGAAAACAGAATTGAGCACCACAATTGGTGCATAGGCAGAAATAATAACACAGTAATAATATAAAGGTGAGTGATAAATAAGAGAAAATATGTAACAAGAAAAAAAAGTAGTTAGTATAAGGGAAAAGTAATCCCAAAGTGCAAAAAACATTTCATACATGCAATTAGACAATCTGAAGATCTCTGCCATAAACCTACATCAGAAAGTTATATTCCCATGCTACAATGTGCCATATACATACATCTCTGTCCTCAGCACACTGTTGTCCAGTCTCCGTCACCATGCCTCCCTCAGCTCCCTCAGTACATTAATGAAATAATGAAGTGTTGTTTTCCATCTGACCAAGCCTGTAAGCTTCTTATCACTATGGTTCAAAGGTTCTCTGTCGTTACGCCAGCACTTGGATAGAAAAGATTTCTAAAGATTTGTATTAGTGAAATTAGTTGAAGTCTATGGTACCACAACAGAAAGTGATGGAATATGATGGCACATGAGCAGACTGTCAGTGGCTTTAACACATCACACAGTTGTACACAAAGGCTAATGGGAGCATGAGTAGTTTGTGACATTTCTCACTTGTGTGGGCTTGTTAAAATTATATGAGTTTATTAGTACTCTCTGTATCATCCTTAACCAATTAACGCACTTAACTCTCTAAAGGTACCTTTAAAATAGGGGAAGAATACTAATCGACTATTTCTCAATTAATGTCTAATGTCTCAAGTCATACTCACTGTTGAGAGCCATCACTTGATTTCCTTCCTAACTTGACAAACCGTCTCTGTGGTGAAGCTGTAGGTAAAATCGGTGGTCTTGGTGGGAGAGAGCGCAGCTCCTCAGAGGAAAGTTTTGTTTGATTCATTTCTTCCTACTCAAGTCAAACCGTTTCAGGTAAGTTTAAAATCCAGACAAACGGCTCCTATCATGTCCATCAGCCTGTGATGATGCTCGCAGACTGCTTCGCTTCATTCCTGGGATGTTTCAAACAAGACAGGAGACACAAAGCCGTTAAGCTGCTGTTTCATTTTACGTACTCCGGAACAGCCGCTGCAGATGTTTCCAGCCCCCGTCCAGCTGTCGGAGTTGTTGTAGCAGGGCTGATGGTTCAACGACGCTTTCTTGAGTTGCAGTGTCACTTTACACTGTTTCTGGGACGAAGACACATCAGATGCGTCAAATATAAATAACTGATAGTATGTCATAAAGTGGCACAGAAGTCTAAACACCGGTAATAAACTATAGTTAAGGGCACATGCTGCTAGATTGGGCAGTTTGATTCAAACTCAGATCGAACCCGCTCTCCAGATGTGCGTCGACAGCGCAAATGCTTGAAAATGCCAAGTGCACGCACCCGCCCACCGCCAACACATACCAAGATTTTCAAAATAAAATACTCACAAAATAGCGCCTTTGAGGTTTGTTGCTTAGCTTGAAAGCCAGTCACCATCCCAAATATGTATGCTTTTCGTTTATGATGACTCACGGGTAAAATGAGAAATGTATGTTGAGCACCTATTTTCTCAAATTAAATGGTCCTCCTGTGCACCACGAACTGAATGTACCAAGTGACCAAACATTGGTGCGTTCATACTCCATCTTCTGGCTGCACACAGATCTCAGCTTATTTTAACAGTTACCCAAGATAGAATAAACGTCTTGGCAGCCCTTACTGTTTTGCATTATGTAATTATGTGATCACATTTGACCATATGTGTAGCTAAACATTATTTTTGTCAGTTTTAGTTTTTTTTAGTTTAGCAACGTCACTATTCCACATCTCTTCTATACACTTACTAAACTCATTGCTATTAAAAAAAAAACAAAGCTCAGGCACCTGCTTTTGGCATGTCACTGAAGCTATTAGGCAACCAAGTTCTGTCCTACTAAGAAAATACCAGAGGTGAACAGCGAAGCAGGTCATCAAAATAACTGGTTCTTTTTGTTCTAGTCATCTTGTGACTACTCAGTTACCCTGATTTAGAGAGCACATTTTATGTGCAAAATATGAACCCCAAATAGAACCTACTCTAACATAAAACCGAAGGCACCTCAACAATAATAGCTTGTGAAAATATTATGGGTCTCGCAATAATATGAAAGTGAGATCACTCACGGGGAGCAGCCCACTGTCAGTGTGGAAACATTAGGGCACTTTTAAAGAGACATTGTGCTGATTTTTTATTGTACTTCCTTAAAGCTGGGGAACACACGTTAACAAAACAGCGGTCAAGACTGATGTAATCAAGGCCCAGGCATGATGACATTACTGCTAATATGGTTTAAGATTGAAAAAGCTGGATAATACATTTTTGACAGTTCACACAATTGACTTTTGTCAAATCTTCCCCCCATTGTTAATAGCTATGTCCTTTGAACTACACCCCATTTTGTGACACAGTTTTCCTATTTAAAAAGGGGAAAATGCAAATTGATACACCTGTTGCCTTATAGTGAAAATAACTTATAGTGAAAGTAACAATATTAGGCTACTTAAACTAACACTGAAAATAACGGCAATGTTAAAACTAACTTTGATGCTAACACTGTATTAAAATAAGTATTATTGTAACATTCACCGCTGTCACTGATACTACTTAAAAAAGTTTCCTGAGTGTTAATGTCAATAACTAACATAATCCTAATCCCAATGCTATTTATGTTTCTCACAGTTATTCCCAATTGGCCACTAGATGGTGTGCTCAGCCCTGGAATGACCTAGCGTGACACTACACCGTTTCACGAAGATGATCTGATTATATAGTTGACACTGACATGACAACAAAATACATGGAGTCTAAAAAATAAGAAATACCATAGTATTAATAATTTGCAGCATAATAATTTAATAATAATTTTCCATGTGAGTTTCCTAAAGGCCTCCTAGGGCTGTGCCTACTTAGAACTTTAATACACTCTTTCATATGTTCCTTTATTAATCACAACTTATTCAAATGCAGCTTTAGATCTCCTGTGTAAATCAAACACTAGCCAGTGAGCCAGAGGGAAATCCCTCTTGGCTTGCAGATAAATGGGCTTACTGGTCCTTGGGCAGAGCTGCTTTGTATAGGCTCTGCTTGCATAATGCGACACTGCTGATACCTGAGGACTTGTGACAGCTCCTGCAGTGTAAATACAACACAGGGCTTCCCTCACATGTCATGGTAAGTACACACTCTGCAGGTCCTCCCTGCAGGGTGGCATCATTTAACTGTGCTTGATCAGAGAGGACATCCAACTAATCATGGGCTCACAAGCATCTGCCTGTGGGCCAAGGTCAGCTCTTCTTGGAACATAAGAAAAGAACAGAAGGGCTTAACGTCCGGTAATCAGATCCCCTGTTGGAAGAGGAGGAGACTTAACAAAGCCTTACTGCTGAGTACCTTTACAGCAGGAATTCCTGTACAATGTAATAAGCATTTCAGTGAATCTAAGAAAGTCTTTCCAAAACGCCACCTACAGTGGACATGACAAATTAGTTGTTTTGTATTACAAAATTAAAAGTCTTCATTTATAATTTTCCATTGATCAAATTGCTTCCTGTATCACATCTTAACTTGGTATTTTATGCTTTATCTGATGCTTTTGTAAAAACTGATAAAAAAAGAAAATACCACCACAACTCATAGATTACTAAGAACTTTAAGACTGAGTTTCTCAGAACTCTTTATCTCAGTCAGATTTAGCCCTACAGCTCCAGGGGCACATAAGTAACTGACACCCTAATCCAAAACAGAAGAGAAACTAAGTGCCTCTCAGTATGCATTCCTACCTCCTCTATAATGTGTTTTAGGTAATGTCAGTACAAACTCTGGTTGTTGGGCTCAACCAGGCAGTGTACCAATAAAGCAATTGGTTTTATTAGGGCATTTCACACCACTCCTTAAAAGATGTCAGTATGCTTAAAACTACCTGATTTGCTTCACATTTTATTCAACCACATCTGAAGACAAAAGTTTTTATAGCTCTTATAAATTACCATACCCAAAGTTGTGTTGAAAATCCTGCAAAATCCCAAAGCAATTTGAAAAATCCAGTTGCTTTTTTTTTTTTTGAGATGACCAATGTGATGCTAATGTCCAGGTGGCCTACAAAAACACATCATCTCGGCTACACACTATTGGTCAGTTATTTCATGCAGCATTTACCTCACCTTTCACTGTCTGCATGTTACTGTTTAAATCTCTGTTGCTACATCCTGGGCTTAATGCCAGCCAAGACAATTGTAATCAGTTTAAAGTAATACAAACAAGCCCATGTGGTTTTTTTCTTATAACAGAATGATAATAGGTACAGTCAGGGCTTCCTTTAGTGCTGGCTCTGTGAGACTGTGGTCTACCCTGAGAGTTTTTTAATTTTAAGGTATTATATGCAACATTTTGGCAACAATTAAAGTACAATTCCTCTAAAATGTCATGACAAAACCTAAGGTCAAATCCCTTGAAATTCATTTTAGGACCCCATTTTAATTGATTTGTCACAATGTAAGGAGCATTGTACACAATGTACAGGTCCCATTTAGTCTAGCAGTTGAGATTCCTGGATTTCACCCAGGCAGCCTGAGTTTAACTCCTAGTAGTAGAACAACTTCATGTGCCATGAACTCCCATACTTTTACTACACTAGACACCACCCGTGTACACACAGTACCTTGTGCTAACTTGATCACATTATAGGAATGGTGTCAATATGTTTCAAAGAGCATACTTATAAAATGAAAAGTAGAGTAACAGTCGTTCACAGGATAAGACTGTGATAACCAATTTAGCTGCTCTCACAATATTAAAAAGCTTCCGAATAAATTCTGTTTGCTTAAAAAGAAAAAATGCAATTGACTATTTTAGAGAAATTTATGTGTGTGTGTGTGTGTGTGTGTGTGTGTGTGTGTGTGTGTATATATATGTATTTACTGTATTTATGTATGTATGTATGTATATATATATATATATATATATATATATATATATATATATATATTTTTATTATGTGAAGTATAGGATCTTTTTTTGGAGCTTGAGTCATAACATTGAGTCGAAGTTGTAACAGACTTGCTTGAGCATATTGTTCAGAACAGATTTGCAGTTTAATGCAACCAATTCTATCTACATCTCAATCTACTGATCTCAAACATTATAGTCTCTTTGCTCATTATTTGGTTAGTTGGACAATATGATGCCCTATGCTTTTCTTAAATACACAGGCTTAGAACAGTGAGAAATTCCTGACTGACAGGTTTGTGAGATGGGAGGGCAGGGGGGCTTTACATTCCTTTTAAAATGTCTGTATCAAGCTACAAAGATATAACTACTCAGATAACCCTTCAGTGGGTGGGGCTGAGGAGTTGTTTGCATGTATAGACTCTCCCTTCCTTTTTCCTTATTTAACATAGGAAAGTTACAACATAACATAACATCAACACTCTGCCACATATTCACTTAGTAGTACATATTTGCACTGTTATGAAGACGTGTACATATACATATATATGTGTGCGTACAAGTCTTGTATACACACACACACACACACACACACACACACACACACACACATGTGTGTGCTTGTGTGTATATATCAACAAAATCGCAGGACCTTGACATGACTCAGCAAGAAACATGACTTCGTGTTGTTGAATCATTCTTGCATGTGAGAGTGTGTGAAAAAAAGAGTTGTGAGCGTGTGTGTGCGTGTGCGTCTGTGTGTTCGGAGTGTGTGCGAGAGAGAGAGAGAGAGGGCGAGAGAGAGAGAGGGAGGGAGATAGAGAGAAATGGGGCGGGTCTAATACTCGGACGCCCAGCCTTGCCATCACACTCCATGAAAAATAATTCTTCGCCTCTCACTAACTCCCGCTGACTTTTTCGTTTCTCCGCGAGGCGCAGGAAGTGGAGCTTTCTTCGAGGCTTGCCGGTCCCGTCAGTCGCAGGTGGGGGGCAAAGAGACCAGAGGCGCTCTGCAACACATATCTGTCTGTGTGGCATGTGACTGATAGCGAGCGACTTTTAACGCGAAGGAATACGAGCGCTGGTTGGCAGGAAAGGGCTCGACCTGTAGAGGGGATAAAGAGCTCTACGGTGGTTCCCGGTCTCCCGCCGTGACGGAGATGGAGAGTCTGTGCGGACCAGAGCTTCCCTTCTGGGTAAGTACGTTTCTGTCACCCGCCGTCGCTGGTGTGAAGCTCCGGTGGTTTGTCAAGACCGCCGTTGTGTGTCACAAGGTACTATAACTCCACCGGCCTTGTGTGTCTTTAGCCACCTGACAGTGTTGTACAATGTTATGTCATTAGCTGCTTTTGTTTTCTTTCTGGGCAGCCATTCAGACATACAGCAACGGGCATGGCCAACTCTTAATAACCCACTTAATAGCATTTAGCGTGTTAACAAGCCCCCAGTTAACGTCATGTTGAATTACGTGTTCTCATTCGCTCCTTTCCCTAAGGAAGGGGACTTTAGGAATTAAAAAACAGAATGTTTATGGTAATGTATTTAAACTTCATACCAGAGTAACTGTGCGTAACACCGTACCGTATCCCCTTAGCAATGTGAAAGTAATGTTAGAGAGAAAAATACAAAGTAGAAAGTTCATATATTGCTTATCAGCGTTAGCCTACAAAAGTAACAATATAGTTCCACTGCAAATATTTCTGTATAATGATCAACGCACACAACGCACAATAGCAAAACTCAGCTTATACAGTTACTCTCAAGAACTGTGACATCATCATTATACCTACTATATTGCACCATGTGTAACTGAAGGCAACTTAGGAACAAATATAAGTACAGCAATGAGTATAATAGATTCTAAGTCTTAATTATTAGTACTTGTTAGTTCCACAGACACAGTAAATCCCATTAGGGAAAATTATGATAGCTTTCTATGTCTTCTGCTATTTAGTGACATTTTCTATGTCTCAAAGAGCACAAGAATGATGCCACCTTGTCAGGTTTAACTGAGGTCATCTCCAGTGTCCTCTTTTGCTGATTGGAGAAATTGAAAGTTAGAAATACCAATTTGGGTCAAATTGCAATATTAACAACTGTTGTTGTGCTGCTCTGTTGCAATGTTGAAATCCTATTGCCATAAACCGCATCAGGAACTCCCACAGTAAGATCACTGATAATTCATTGATTTCCGCCTTTGTGCCTTGTGACTATGGGGAAGTCTGTTTTGGAACTGCTTGAGTGACAAATCAAAGTTCTCCACACAAGGGCTGGATGACAGAGAAAGTTTGTGATGCATAAATGAGATGTGTCATCAAATGAAAGTTTTTACAGTGCAGTTCCCATGTGTCTCTAAATGTTGGTGCTGCTAATATACATAAATAAGAGACTTTTTTCCCCAAGTGAAAGCAAAAATGTTTCAAGCTTCATTTTTTAAAATTAACCCTTCCATGCTTGAATTATTAAAAAAAGAGTGTCATTTGTACATATTATTTTTAACTTCTAAGGACATTCAGAGTCATTTTTAAAATTTTCAATATTTTGAGCAGGTTACAGAAATTTCTAGTACACTGCAGATGGTGGCAGTGTGTGGGGTGTCTTACTTACATCCACTGAAGTGGCTGATGTGCAATAATACCATTAAAACCCATAAATGTACTAGAGAAATGGCTTTTGAATAGCAGTCCACTCTAGTGACTACTATGTATGAAAGGGTTAACAAATAAAAAAATTCTGTCATTTGCAACAACACTCAGCATATCATGTAGCTGCTTCATAATAAAAGCTTTCCTGTGATGCTTTCATGTCTCATAAATCATTTTGATAGGAGTTTGCAAATTTGCTGAGATGGAGTAACATTGGCATCTATTTGGAGGTCCATTTCTGTCCAATATTTACTCTCCTCTTAGCTCTGTTTGGATCTCTGTAAACTCCTTTGGAAAAATGTCTGGCTTTTCTCTAGCCAAATACTCCACTGTGTTCACTAGCTAGTGGCTAACTTTGTCTCTTACATGTTTTCTGTTGGAAAGGTAGTTTATAAAATGGTTTATCAAAGCATTGATGCGGAAACAGCTGTCTGCTGCAGCTGTAAATAAGGATGACAACAGTGAGACAAAACCAAAACAGTAATGTTGTGGGCCTTAAAAAACCAAAACAATGATTCTCGAGGTGCTGAAAAGCTATATAGAGCTTAGTTGAACTTAAGAATGTGCTGTTGATTTTCTGTAAGTCATCACCATGAGTGCCCCATTTCACAATTAACACAGACAGTTTAATCTGTTATAATAAAAAAGACAAGTGTAGCTCCAGTTGTAACAAATCCTGTTATAACAAATAAAGGGGTTGTGTTGCATGTGAACACACACGTTTTGCTGTCTGTGTCCCACTGTATCAATTTAGTGTGGGGGCTTTGTTTGACATGAAGAAGGCAGGATAGCCTTTAGCTCACAACTTTATAAATAAACACTTTTATGCAGCAAACTCAATGAACTGTGTTGTTTCAGATAAAGGCTAAGATGATGCACCTTTCTCTGATTGGATATTACACAAAGTGTTGGCTTGTTACAAGGCTGTAAGAGGTGATCTAAACTAGCTGCTGTTTATGTCCACTTCAAACAAACTTAAGCCAGTTGTAATCCCCCAGCACTCAACACTGCATGTTCAGTTTGAGTCAAGTTAAACACTGAGGACTGGTTGGGGACTTGATATACACTCTCATTGTTTGTAAAAGATGTTCTATTTAACCTTCACCTTTTTCTTTAGCTGATGGCTTCCTCAATATTTACAAAAGTGTACCACTGATTTGCCAGTAGATTTATTAATATGCTTTCAAGCAAATGACTGTATGCACTGTTAATGACAGGGGGTTTGAATTTAACTTTTGTGTAAATATGATCATGAGGAAGTCTGTTCATGGTGCTACTGCTGTGGTAAATCAGTGTTTCCTGTACTGTGGCAGGGTGATGAAGAGAAAAACTGAGTGTGCAAATATTTTGATGGTGCTATAGATCAGTACTTCTAAAAAATATTCAAGTGACAGTCAGGTAATCCTGGATCCTGCAATGTGTTCAAGTACAGCATGACATTAAATGCTATGGCAGTATTAATCAATATTTATTCCGATAATGACTGAAGCCTGAGGAATCGAGATGGTTTATTATGTAAACTTCAAAATTAGGGTGAAAATATTCTCAATGTTTAGTAAATTTGCTGTTTTGCTTAGCTGTTTGGGCAGTCAACTTCTACCAATTATCAGAAATGGGTCTAGAAAACAAATAGTGGTTATTTTTTTTACTTTTTTTTTTTTTTTTTTTTTTTTACAATTGATCAGTTTTAAATTTTGTAGGAAATATTACATCTCCAGGATTGAAATATTTTTAAGGTAGAACTTCAATATCTACACTTTTATGTAATTTGAATCTTTGATCTGCTTGCAAGGATTGTGTGATATGATGATTAAAAGCACCAAAACAGCTTCTAATGGATAATTTGGTGAGGTAGTTTTTTTAAGTCTAAAATTAGTTAAAAAAATGTACTAAAGTAATCTTAGTAGTGGCACCAAAAATTCCATTAATACAGAGAATTTTTTTTCTTGCTCTTTTTAAAATTTTTTTCTATAATCCTTTGATATTTGACCTTTGTGACTATTACTGTCATTGAAATGTCCATCATGGCTGAACATGACAGTTCAAATGTGCTAGTGTGTAATGATTGCTATGCTATGACAAATAAAAACAGAAAGGCTTAGCAGACAGTGTGTGTGACATGAATGTAGTACACTCATTAACAACCTGATCAAAAGCCTGTTTTTTCAGCAGCATTGTGCACCAACAATTTAGTCTGCCAGCTGCAGCAAGGGTTGCAGTCTTATGTTAAGGGAAACCACAGCCAGACAAGAGGAACAGAGTTTGCCTCAAATGCACTATGTTGTCACAAATGGAAGAAACTTTAAGTTGTTGCATGAGTCTGGAATCTTGTATGTCTTCATTAGTTAGCATTCAGGTTGTGTGGGGTAGGACTTTAGCTGAACAGAAACTTAATAAGGGGAAGTTTCTATATTGAAGAAGTTAGACGTAATGACAAGGGATGTGTGGTAAAAGTTCATTTCCTAGTAGTTAGTTTGCATTTGTTGAAATGTGCCAGTGTTGTTGTTTGGTCAACATTTATATTTTTTGATGATAGCAACAGATGGAAAGATTGAGTGGAGAAATAGAGTGGGGAATGATATGCAGTGAGGGCCTGTGATGAAACTGACTGCTGTTAGGACTCAGCCTTGATGTATGATACAGCCCTACCAGGTGAGCTGTGAGAGTGTCCATAGATCTGTTATCTTTTAAGTAACAGTATGTAACTTTTCCACCTTAAAATAATGGTTTCAAAATCATTTCGATGTTGGGGTGTGGTGTAACCATTGACTGTATAAAACACTGGACAAACCTTCCGTGACGTCACCCATTGGTTTCTGCCGGAGCAAAAGTGAA
>JAQMCX010000034.1:6794780-6810150 GCA_029814765.1 Acanthurus leucopareius
GATATAGTCATTTCATACATCTCACGTAGAGCAAGCCGCGATACATTGAGTATATTCGATATATCGCCCACCCCTACTTTAAATTATTCCTGGAGTTAGCATTAGAGAGAAGTTACCTTTCTCCTCCATTACTCTTTGAGGTATGTGGTTAGGTGTTTATTCACAGATAATAAACAGTTTGTTTTCCTATCCTTGTCCTCTTCCCTTTCTTCTTCCTCTTTCTCTCCACCTTCATCAGGTGGAGCAAATGCAGTATAAGGATTCTCGCATCAAACTGATGAACGAGATCCTAAATGGCATTAAAGTCTTAAAGCTGTACGCCTGGGAGAACTCCTTCAAGGAAAAGATCCTGGCCATTCGGCAGAAGGAGCTCAATGTGCTGCGCAAGACAGCCTACCTTGGAGCCCTGGCCACCATGGCCTGGACCAGTGCTCCTTTCCTGGTAGGCTCAGTCCAGATGTCTGAGAGCTGGTTTTCTTTCCAAAGACTTAGCTATGTATAAGAACTGAAATCTGAATTTAAGATTGAGGAAATCAGCAGGAGTATTTTTGTATTTGGTATCTTTTGAAGATGACAACATGGGCATTGGAATCTCATTGCCTCTTTACAGCCATCATAAGCTCATGACTCATGTTTGACAGCTGTTATAGCAAGTGTTCAGCTTGGTCCATAACAATAAAGGATCCTTAGAAAAACAGTTTTATAAACCTGGTGATAAAGAGTTCCTTTATTTGAAAACTGGTGGTGGAACTTCAGGGTCAGTTTGTTATTTGTATTTTCACCTCACTGGCAAAATTTTTCCATGTATAAACAAAATAAATAAAAGCAACATGAGAACATATTAGCATTATGATTTTGCTGGGAAGTTCCCCTGATTCTTAGTGGTATGTCATTTGGACCAGTATATCACTGGTGTTCTTCTAGCAGGTTTTGACTCTACATGGCACATAGTGATTCTCACTAACATCACTAACATCTGCCATTTCAATTATTATTATTACTAGGTATTACTAGTAGTGCTTACTTAGACCACTCTAGTTTAATTATTCTTGACTGATATCTCCTGTGGCATGAAGCAGGAGACATTCAGAAAGAGCAAGCAACAGAAAGAAACATGGCTACACACCCAATTAACAAATACAATCAACCCTATACTTTGCTAGTGTAAACATAACTTATTTTAACAGTGATTTTCTATGATATCTATGTTAGATAAACAAAATTAATGGAAAATTTAGTAAAGGAAAGTCTCCTGCTACCACTGCAAGGGAGCATTCATGTTGTTACTGCAGTCAAATAGTCTACAGCTCAGACAAGCTTGCTTGGTAATTAGTCCAATCAGTGGCATATTTAAAATCGAGGACTCTGCTATTTTATTTACCACCAGGTTTATCCCTCATATTAGATAATCTTTTACTTTTACTAACAGTATTGCCAATTTAAATGAAACCTTTTAGAACTTAAAGCAACTTTTACCCCAGATAGAAAGTTAATAATTTTATGACCTGCCACCTTCTTGACACAGTAACCACCTTTTAAGCACGTAGGTAGGTATAAAAGTGCAGATGTCTTAGCAACAGAAACTGTAAACACCACCATTAATGAGTTGACTGCATGTTTACTGACCCATATCATAAACTCAGAGGAAAGCGTACCTGGACCCCGCAGGTCTTTTGTGGCTTAAGTGAAGCAGAGAAATGTTTCTGCACATGCAACACCAACCATGGAAATAATATGGGAGCAGTGTGAGCGAACCACTTCTCCTTTTTCATATCGTTGACACCCACTGTTATCTGCATCAGGTTACATGAAGGCATTTAATTTTGACACTGGTCCATTACCTTTGTGATCTTTTTTTTTTTTTTTAGTTTTTCAGATAAATATGACTTTATTAAGGTGATTATAAACACAGCCAACATCAGCAGCTGTTGATCATGAGATAATGCTGAGTCACTGCTTGACACAGATGAATGTGACAGTGTGTGTGTGTAAAATCACTGATGACTGCTGTGCATCTCTACAGTAAACTGACAGACCATTGTTTTTCTACCGTTGTTGTTTGAGTGGTCTGTTTGCCGGTCTGTTTCCAGGTTGCCATGACTACATTTGCTGTGTATGTGACTGTGGATACGAACAACATCCTGGATGCGGAGACGGCTTTTGTGTCCATCTCTCTCTTTAACATCCTCAGATTTCCTCTCAACATGCTGCCTCAAGTCATCAGCAATCTTGTGCAGGTAAGATCTCCTTTCTTTTCCTTTATTTCTGTTTTTTCTGTGTCATGTCTTTTTACAGTTTTCATTAACTTCCTGTGTATTTACTCTGCATTATAGGCCAGCGTCTCACTAAAGCGAATTCAGAGTTTCCTGAGTCATGATGAGCTAGACCCAAATGCAGTAGACAGAAAGAACACAGGAACAGGTAAGTTAAACACTGCTCCTCCTTTGATTACACTTTAAACAACATGCCCAACCTCAGTAGGTTTCTATTTCTGTCATCAATCATTCTTTAAAGATACTGTAATGACTGCAAAACTTTGACAGAATGTGGACTGTTATAGTATGTCATTATATCACTTTAAACTCAATAGGCTTAAGGCTTTAGGACCAATTCAATGCTCCACTTGTACCTTTCACCAAGTGACTCAGAGACCTAGTCTTAGAATTAAGAACTGCCTTTCAGTCTTTTGTCTTGTAAGATTATATCACAGTGTCAGTAATTCAAGAGCTGTCAAAAAGAAATTCATGTGACTTTGTGTTGCTCAACAGAGTTTTCAGTGACAGTCGTCAATGGGAAATTCACCTGGGCCAAAGAAGATCCTCCTGTTCTGCACAAGTATGCTGCCTGAATAATATACTTAAACATACTGCATGTTTGCACTTGCCTGGGGTTTGTATTGTAATACTTGAGGCTATTCTTAAAATGTGAACGCTGCCTGTGTGTTTGTAGCATTAACGTGATGGTGCCTCAGGGCTCTCTGCTGGCAGTGGTGGGTCACGTTGGCTGTGGGAAGTCCTCCCTAATCTCTGCACTGCTGGGTGAAATGGAAAAACTGGAGGGGGAGGTCTCCATTCGGGTAGGACGTCACTTCATATTTTGGATAATGTACCATCAAGTAGCAGAATACTTGTGGTTTTTATTAAATACCTGCAATTTTATTATTGCAGTTCAGTATTACCACAATTAAGGTTTTCAGGGGTCCAAAACTTTGTGTAGGAACCCCAAATGTTCAAGGTAAAATACTAAATGTAGTCAAAATCAACATAATACTTACAAGGGCTTAAAATGTTTTCTGGTTCATACGATATAAACATTGCAGATTTATAGTCCCTGCAAGGAAATCAAGGTCTACAGAAAAACTAAATCAGCATGGAGACTTGTAACTAAAGATGTAAAGATGTGTTTCATTGTCACTCAAACAAATAATGGTAATATCATAATTGAAGTCCTCCTGTGTATAATGTCAGGGACAGTATAGGAGAATTAATATGACATTTTGGAAACTGCTCTAATTGCTTTCTAATTGAAAGTTAAATAAAAATATTTATATCTCTCACATGTCAGTATGCTACATATTAAAGTAGAGCTAGCAAGAGATTAGTGTGGCATAAAGTCAGAACACAGGGGGAACAGGTCATCTGCATTGTTGTTTTTACATTTTGGTGTTTGTACATTCTAATCTAGTGCCAGTTAATGAGCTTAAGTGCTCCCGTGAACTTCTGAACTTGTGACAGAGCCAACCCAGCTGATTTTTTCCCAATGTAATTTTTTATGCTCAGCTGAGCTAATTACCTGCAGCCTTTAGCTTTGTATTTAATAGACAAATATGAGAGTGCAATTGATGTTCTCATGTTACACGAGGCAAGAAAGTGAATTAGTACTTCTAACTGTTACCCTACCCTTTAACAGTCTGTTCACACTGACTGCATGAGTTAGAGAGTTTGTGTGTCTTGGAACATCTTGCTTTTTGTCTGCGCTCATGTTTACAGATCAGAGCAACCACACAGCACACGTGGAATGATTTATCGAAAGAATCAGTGTTGCATGAGCCTCTCAAAGAAAATAGACTGTAAAAAAATTTTGATGGTTTGTCTTATGGACATCATTCCTGTATAATACACTTTTCAATACAGTTTCAATATCGTTATCCATCGGACATATCACAGACAGGAAGAAAAAACATCAGGTGAGGGGCAATATTTATCTGGTTATTAATTAATATTATCACAGACAAACTCAATGTACAAAGTTGCAGCCTTTCAGAGAGGATTATGCACACACACCACTTCCTGTCAGTGTGCCCTTGTTACCATGCTATACCAAAAACAAATACCACTGATCCAGGCTGTTCACTCAATAAAAGAAAAGTGAGCATGTGAATCAAAGTGAATGTTGAAACAATATTTTTCCAGACTACACAGTATGTAAAAGGGATTGTGTGATATACACAAAAAATCACACTTCTGTATTTTCAGGCTGAAATTTCAATACACAATACATAAAACCGCTGTAGAGAATTTTTACAAACTAACGACACAATGAGATTATTTTTGAATAATTATCAGTTCTTGGGATATAATAACTGAGTGAGTCATGCAAACACACAGATACAAGCCAGAATAGTCTGGAATGTTTAAAAGATAACATCACTGTAATGTGACCTGTGCTTCATATTATCATGTGTTACAGTTCCTCTTTCTAGTTGTAGTCTGTTAAATAACTCTTTGGCATAAAACAAAAAGAGATGCTGTCCTTGCAGGGCAATTCGGCGTCATGACAGAAGAATTATTGTTAAAAGAGAAGCATTCTAACAGTATCTATAACATGAAAAAGAGTTGACCTAGAAAAATCTGAGTTCATTTTGTAGGAGATATGTGTTGGTCTATTCTATGGATCAAACACATGTTAAAGGTTCCTGATTGCCTAAATTAAAAGTAAAGTGCGGTAAAGAGATATTTTTTTTTACCTCTCTCATCAGGGGTCAGTGGCATATGTACCTCAGCAAGCGTGGATACAGAATGCCACCCTGCGGGACAATATCCTGTTTGGGAAACCCTACAATGAGCAGAAGTACAACTGTGTTCTGGAGGCCTGTGCCTTAACTCCTGACCTGGAGGTTCTCCCTGGAGGAGACATGACTGAGATAGGAGAGAAGGTACATAACAGAAACTCTTTCATTTTCCTCTCTCTTACTGAGTAACTATTTTTTCTTTCTCTTTCCAGATATCATCTTAGGTTCTGGTTTCCTTTTAGCAGTTATTTATGTCTGTTATGTCTTAGTCATTTCCCACCATAGACATTTTTCCACCATTTGATTAAGGTTAAGAAAAACCCTATTATATGTACTTACATGTTAAAAAAAGTCAAATGGCATATTGACAAAAACCTTCTGTGATTAAAGCAATTTGCTGACATGTCTGGATCCTGTAGGGCATCAACCTCTCAGGTGGGCAGAGACAGAGGGTGAGTCTGGCCCGTGCTCTGTACAGTGAGGCTGATGTCTACCTGCTTGATGACCCGCTGTCTGCTGTGGACGCACACGTAGCCAAACACATCTTTGACAACCTCATCGGTCCAGAGGGAGTGCTAAAGGGGAAGGTGAGCAAAGTCTAAATCAGGTTTTTATCTTTTTTACTCTGAAGCTTACACACAGAATGTGATACAAAAGTCCCAGTAAACTACACTGTAGAAGTTAATCAACAATTCATGGTTTGTCAATAATATGTTGGAGTCTTTGAAGAGAAATCTGTTTACAAATCAGCCCCTTGAGGTCTGATCAACAGTCTTTTCAGGCTTGTGTAGGAGTTTAATCCATGATAGTGACTTTGCGCTATGGACAGCAACGTTCATCTGTGATGGGTTATCTCAACAGTCACTGAGCTCAGTCTCTCAGAGCAGCTAGCATAGCTGTAGAGTCACTTGTTTAAGTAGAGGAAGTTGTATCTTATCTTTTCACTGAAGCGGAAGCTGCATCTTTTATCATTTTATTACTTGAGGGTTTTTCATATTTATGACACCAGTTTCTGATAAGAGCTGTTGAGTTTCTGTGTGACCAGGAAAACGTGCAGTTCTAACTAAACATGTCACTGAAGTTGAGATTATAATAAAAGCTGTGCCTTTGTTTGACTGTGGGTTTGTTCTTTTATTGGCATGTGTGTACAAGTAATCAGTTACATAAGGATGTTGTTTTTTTGTTTGTTCATTTGTCTCCAGACACGTATTCTGGTGACACATGGCATCAGCTTCCTGCCTCAGGTGGATAACATACTGGTGATGGTGGATGGAAGGGTGTCAGAGATGGGCTCCTACCAGGAGCTACTCAATCAGAATGGAACCTTCGCAGAGTTTCTCAGGAACTACTCCTTGGATGACATCCCAGAGGAGGACGAGGCCACTGGTAAGGCATCATCACTCTTCTCTACTTATCTATTCATCTCCCCTTACAGCATCCCATCGGATTTTTATGAAAAAAAGCTGAATTACATAATGTTAACATGCAACTTTTACAGAGGACTTAATTGAAGATGATGAGTTGTTCCCGGATGATGCTCTTAGCAACCACACAGACATGGTGGACGAACCAGTGATCAATGAAGCCAAGAGAAATTTTTTTAGGTAAAGAAAATATTTTAGTTTCTCTGTTACTACCTATAAGATGGCTAAATATTATAATCAGGTGCACTTGCACCTTTAAATTATAAAGCAAGAAGTGTGTTTGCCATTTATTGACGTGATTTTTTTTTAACTACCTATCAGGCAGATCAGCATCATTTCATCAGACGGAGAGAAGCCCAGATGCCGTTCAGTGAGGAAACATGGCCAGAGAAAACACTCCGAGTCACAAGAGAAGAAACCACTTGAAAAGCAGAAACTTATTCAAGCAGAGACCACAGAAACGGGCAGGGTCAGTCCTTTAAACTCTATTTTCCTTCAAGGGAAATATCGGGGAGTGTCGTTTTTTATTTACAGAGAAGACATTTTGCCTTTTTTACTCTAAAGCCTCTATTTTTAAAAATTTTTTTTTAAAGTGGAAGTTTTTCCAAGGGTGGTTTAGCACACAGATAGAATATGGTAATAAGAGACTAAAAGACAAACTTTTTTAAAGTCCTAAGATGTGGTAAGCAAGAAATAATCTGTATTTATTTTTATTTTTTTCCTCAAATAGTAGAAAGTTCACATCAACTTCCATAACATTGCTGTATCACTATAACACACATCAGTTATTTTGTAGAAATACAAAATCATAGAATAAAATTACCCAGATACCTAAAAAAACATTACTGTGACTTCCATACTTTTATTATTTAGGGCTTTTGAACTAACCTCTTCTGAACCCAATCTGATAACCTTTTTGCGACTCTTAACCAGGTGAAAGCAAAGGTGTATCTGGAGTACGCCAAGGCGGTGGGACCTCTCCTGTCAGTGATCATCTGTCTCCTGTACGCCTGCCAGAGTGCCGCGGCTATCGGAGCAAACATCTGGCTCAGTCAGTGGACCAATGATGCTTCAACAAATGGGACTCAGGAGAAAGTTCCAATGAGGGTGGGGGTGTACGCAGCACTGGGCATTGCACAAGGTAAGAAACAGTGTGTGTCACAAAAAGTATAAGAAAAGTTCAAAGTCCTTTTAAAGTTAAACCCATTCATTTCTATGCAGTTATTGCTGTATAAAAACAGTTTAATAGAAACTGCCCCTTTTCAAAGAAGTTTTAATATTGTGACGAGGGTTATTGTGCTGCCATGTCATGGTGCTAAATTCATTTTTTAACCTGAACAGCCACTTTAACTCCAAGGTGCCAAAAGCAGCTTCAACTGACTCATCTTTTGTTGCGGAGTTTGTTGAAATGAGCTGAATGTGTTTGCTTTGCAGCCAGTTGAAAGGTTTCTTTTCATACAGTTAGCTCAGCGGAGAGATGCTTTGGGCGGAAGGACACTCACCAGAAGAAGCTCTAATACACAGATAAAAAGGACCAGCATGGCACCAACATGTAAAAATCTGTATTAATGACTCTTATTGATTGGAGGCCTTTGTTGGTTGCATGCGTGGAGGCTGTGGACATGAAGAAAAATGTATTAGGTGCTTTTTCTTTTTACAGGGTTACACCTCTACATTCAGGACAAATGCCGCCTGTGTCTTTTAGTTATTCCATGGCTTTTTCATTCCACAATAAAACCTTCTTCTCCCCTATCTTTTCCCTACACTCCTACTCCTCTGGTTCAACCCCATCCCAGGTATCCTGGTCTTGATGTCTTCCTACACACTAGCCTGGGGGAACATCGGTGCAGCCAGGAAGCTGCACTATAATCTGCTCCTCAACAAACTTCACACACCCCAGTCTTTCTTTGATACCACGCCTCTAGGACGCATCATCAACCGCTTCTCCAAGGACATCTACGTCATAGACGAGACTCTTCCAGCCACTGTGATCATGTTACTGGGCACCTTCTTCACTTGTCTCTCCACCATGATAGTTATCATTTCCAGCACGCCCATCTTTGCTGTTGTCATAGTGCCCCTGGCTTTCGCATATATTTTTGTCCAGGTACTTGGTGAAAATGTTGCTGAAATGACAGATAACTCCTCGCTCTACTCTTTTCTTCTTTCTTTGCAATTTTTTGACTCTAATGCTTCCTGGAATGGCATGTCGCATGCACATTGACGCAGCAGCTCTTTAAACCTTCCAGTGTTCAACTTTTGTTTCCCTTTAGCCTGTGATGTTGTCCCTGATGACCCACTGCAGTTGTGATGATGTTTTCAATCACAAATTTAATTTGATCTCTCCGCAGCAAAAGCACTTTTGCCCTGCCTGCAGCCTGCTTTCACACACAAGCACACACTCATGTACATCTAAACATGCATACTGTCATGTTTAGCAATACACCCAGCCCCAGTGTGCACACGTGCTGAAGTTACTCTTAAGTTAAAGCTCAGAGTGCTTTATGTTGGGAATCAGAATTATTGTTCAGTCTTAAGTGATCTGTAACCTCCCTCTGGTGGTGAACCAGTGTTACTACAGCTGGATCTCCTTCATTAAATTGTTCTGTGCTGTAGGCCATCAACATGAACAGCAGGGTGTAAGGATTTTGTTTTATAATAATTACTAAACATATTGTTGAAATTTTAATGGGTTTTAGTGGAGGGATACAGTTGGATTTAATTCCAATTATCAATGAAATAGTGAGTAAGAGAGAGTCGCACAAATGCAATGACTTGATTTGTACATAAGTGACAGTAAAAATGATTTGATTTACTTGATATAAGCAGATTTGCTATTACAACATATGTAATATTAACGTTGAAAAATGCTTAAAACCACTGCATCAAACACAGTTTGGTTTCCTCATTCAGACATTTAAAATTTGCTGTTCAAAAATTCAAAAACTCAGTGCCAGTTTGACTCAGATATTTGTCAGCTTCACGATTAGAATGACAGCTCTGATGTACATGAGCTGCACATGTCTGAGAGGTTGGATTTGAAACAGGAGATGTACTTATGCAAAGCTAAGGGCATGTAACTACCATGATACAACCACTCCATATGAAATATAATCTCCTCTCAATCGTGAGTTATGGAAAGCACTTAATAGCTGGTACAGTGTGCTTACAGATATGCATGGTTGATCATTTGAAATAACATCAGTAGAGAAAAGGTGTGTTTGGTGTCTCTCTTACTAGGACAATGTAATCATATGAAAGTAAGGCAGTAGCCTGCATCAGTCATTTTAACTACTCTATTCAAAACTACTCTTTTAAGCTTTAAAAGTGTGTATCTGTTTTTATTTAATCTGTAACAATCACAGCAGGCTGCAGACCTTCTGTAAAGGCTGAATTCCCACATCTGGTCATATTAAAATCCATATGGTTTTAGCTTATTTTCTAGTACAAAAGTTGTGATGGATCACTGGATTTGTATTGACATCCTCCCCTACTTTTGGTGACTTTCTGGCATGTGAAAAGTTATGGATCGTATGTTTTCTGTTTATCTGCAGAAAACTCATTGTGAACTTGAGGTTAGCCGTAGAAGTGGTAACCAGCGTGGTAGCACACAAAAAAGGGAGAGGGACAAAACTAAAAGAACTGATGAAAAAATTAACTTTGTCTTGTTTGCAGCCTTTTTATGGGTTTAAAAGAAACAACAATCATGTCCTGAATTTAACTTTGTGAAATCTGCAATGACAGTGAAAGCTGACATTTGATGAGTCATTTGGAAAGCGCCCCAAATCTTTTTAACACAGGTGTTGTTGTGTTGTCACACTTGACCCCTCCCCTTCCCCCCTTCCCTTCGCAGGTGTGCTGTTGTTGGCTAACTGCCTGCTGTGCCGGGCCTACAGTATGCTGCGGGCAGCCAAGTTCATGCACCGCAACATGCTTCAGGGGGTCCTGCGAGCTCCGCAGGCCTTCTTCGAGAGCACCCCCACTGGGCGGTTACTAAACCGCTTCAGCAAAGACGTGGATGCTATAGACTCCCACATCCCAGAAAATATTGACATATGGATGCGCACTTTCTGGTACACACTGAATGTGCTGCTCATATGCTCTGCCCTCACCCCAATGTTCCTCATAGTCATAGCCCCATTAATGGTGTTCTATTGGTGGGTTCAGGTAAATAGGAAACGAGTCTGCTAACTCATTAATACGACATGCATGTCTGCGAGTGGTGTTGAGTGTGTGTGTGTGTGTGTGTGTGTGTGTGTGTGTGTGTGGTGGTAGACTGTTGCTTGTGGTGCAAGTGTTGATTACTGCTGTTCTAGTGCTGTAGGTGCAGTGTAGTTTGGTCTCTGCTAGTCCACTAGTGATAGCTGTCTGAGGCCTCAGAGGCAAGTCTGGAGTTTGAGACAGTGGCAGCACTTGGTCTAGTTGGTTACACCATTTATCTTTTATAGAGATACCATGAAACAAAACATAATGATGAGGTTGAACTCAGTTTTGTTTTTGTCTTTGACAAACTGAAATTCTGGTTACATGACATCAAACCTCAGGAATAGGGACAGTCTGGTTCCAGACCTTAGAATCTGCCCCCGTAACCCAGTTTGATTGACAAATTTGACAGAGATAGAATGGAAACAGAGTGTTGACAGCTCTCTGTTATAAAGTAAGGGCAGGGCTGCTTTAAAGGCAGAAATAACCCCACAAGTTTACTGTATTGGAAGTTTCATTTCATTTATTCAGTGAGGACAATGTCCAGTCAGAACTAAGCTCAAATGTTGTTTTGTAACTGAGCTGTCTGCTACCTGAAATGAACTACCTGTAGTAGGTTAAAAGATACCTAGATAAGCCCTTTTTTGTTGTCCATTCAGCTGATTAGATCTGGAGGAAGAGCCTCTCCTCTGCCACATTACTACACTTACTTGTGCCTGCTGAGGCTAAATGAGGTTATTCCTGCCACAGGAGCAGCTCTTTCTGGGAGCAGACATTACTGCTGTGTTTGGTGTTCTTATGTATAATAAATGTGATTAGAATTTTTGACTCAGACTAGTCTGAAGACAAAAAGGGTCATGGCTCTTTTCATGTTGTGTCATGGTAAAACCAAGAGCTTGTCAATGAAGGGGTCACAAAACAGGTTTTTAATTGTCATTTTGGATTTAATATTAAACTGTAAAGAGATCAAAAAACACTATTGTACTGAACCTTAAAATGCCACACTTGGTATATTTCTGTCATTACATCTGGTTGAAAGAGCACTCCACCAGTTTTACACATGAAGTTCAGTTCACTTGTTGCAAAGAGTATTCAGCCTGTGAGAACAGCTGTATAAAGTCTTCTGCGGGGCTCTGGAGGGAACTTTCCAAATTTTGTAAAAAGTAAACCAGATGGTGTTATCACAGCTATTCCAGCTTGGGCTTGAGGCCTAAATTTTTCAACACAAATCCAGTATAAATAATTGAAGTTGTGCTTTTTATAATGGATCCAGTGCCTTGGGAGCTTGACCAGTACTGAGAACTTAAGTCAGGATATCTTAGCCTCTGCTGCTTTGCTTTTATCAGTCCTTGTTTTTTAAGTCTTGTGAGTCATCTAACTTTATAGAAGTGACATACTAAATTGTTGGGGTAGCCCTTTAACCCCACCTCATAGAGACCATACAGTGCTTGCTTCCAATCAAGCCTGCATGCATGAAGTCTAAACAATCAAAGAGTTAATGGCTTAATCAATGAGTCAGTCTTTCTTTAAAGCATTTTATAATGTTGCTTACACTAATAAATCTGTTAGCTTTCAAAAACAAAGAAGACTGATTTGAAATAATCAGTCACAGATAAATAAGAAATTTGCATTAATTCAATTTGGGTGAAGTGATTTTAGAGCAGAGATTAATGGGGCATTTTGGATCTGTGTGCTCACATTAATACTCAGTGATTTCATTCAGTTATACTGACACAAGCTCATTTTATTCCTTTGACTTTCTCATGGCATCCATCCTGCATGGCCTGTGTCTTTGCTTCATCATCTGTCTATCTAATCAAAGGGGCTTCTGACTGAATGATTCATGTTGTTATTCTGTAAATGAAAGCCAAACAAATCATTATAGCAATATGATGTCATAGGGAGAAGTAACCTTTTAACACTTGCAAAGTAATTGTATTTTATATTAGGCTGTAAATTTGATGTTAATGCAGTACATAAATGTTATGAAAACAAAACACCTGCAGTTTAACATCAATGGATAGAACATATTTTATTTAGAGTTTAAGACATTCTTATAACTGAGGTTCATGAGCTGAAATGCATGAAGACTTTCAACACACCACCTCTGAGGAGCTTTTGCAACATTGGCTGGCATCCTCTCAAAAATGTGCAAATTGGAATATCAAGTGAGCACTGCAGGTGTTTTGTTCACACAGGCTTTCTTTATTACTGTGTGCATGCGAATGTGTATGTGTGTGGGCTCATTTCTGTGCATCATCATTCTTTTTGAATATCTGAGCATCTGTGACATCTTGTGCCGTTGTAATGTTGTGTTTTTTTTCTTAACCTCTGTAGAGATTTTATGTTGCAACATCTCGGCAGCTAAAGCGCCTGGAGTCAGTCAGCCGCTCTCCCATATACTCCCATTTCTCTGAGACGGTCACTGGGAGTAATGTAATCAGAGCCTATGGCAGACAGTCTGCCTTTGTTCTGATGAGTGATATGAGAGTGGATGACAACCAAAAGAGTTACTACCCTGGTATAGTGTCCAACAGGTAAGTGTCCTGTTTCAGCTCAGCATAACAGCAGCTGTATCTCAGTGTTGTTGAAGAGTTTTCCTTCTGTGCACAGCTACTGGTGTGACGGATAAGACCTTTGTGAAATAGCTTGAAATATTTTGGGAATACATCTTTTTACTTTCTTGCTGTGATTTAGACTGGGAGACTGACACTGTCATATCTGTAGTGTAAATATCTACAGGCAGCAGCAACATTGGGTTTCACAAAGTTTGTAGTGCTTCATATTGTAGAATACAATAAAATAGAATACACACACACACACATATATAAATGTATAGATAAACATGTTCACCTTTTTACATTCATAATTTAGTGTACTTTCTTTTAATCTTTTAAACTGCTTGTTGTCGAATGTAAACATATGCCACAAGTGACTGATGACAAATACGGCTGACATCTTCACATTTAAGGTTCATCACATCTACTTTAACTTGTTTGAGCACCGAGCATCAACGATATAAAGCAGTGTGTCTCCCCTCTTCCTGTCAGTCATGCACTTTGTCACCTCTGAACACAGTCTTCTCATCAAGGACATCAACTTAATCCAGGATGTTGTGGTGGAGACAGGACTCAATAAGATGCAGGCACTACAGCCTCTGATTTTCTGCTGCCTGGTCGGCGAGAGTCCTAATTCATTATTTCATTATTCTGCATCCTGACATTAGCGAGGAGCAGTCCAGAGCCCAAGCTTGGTTAATAATTCCTTATGCCAGCTCTCTTCCCTCTTCCCCCAGGGCACTCCGTTTAAACATCCACTGCTAGCCTGCCCCTGTCCAAAGATAACAAAATCCACCTACAAAACCAAAGTGTGGAACCATCCAAAAAATACAGCTAGCGATTAAGCTATTTCATCACATCCATCTTGTTAAGAGATGTGAAACACTGACTTACAATAACAAACTAAAGCTACATTTAAAAAAACAAATTAAACTGTCACTTCAATCAGACTAGTGACTGAGAACAGAAGGGCAAATATGCTAAATGACTCAAGCATTTCAAAACTGGAATGTATCTGCTGCCAGATGTTTTACTTAATCAGCACACACTAGAATTTTAAGAAGTAATTGCAGACAGATTCACTTAGCTGAACAGCAGATAGTGAATACACTCACGGAAAACACGATTTCACTTGTCAGTGTTTACTTAGTAGTCTGTTCCAAGAGTCCCTATGAGCGATGTTGGTGATTCAGCAGGCACAATATGTGAAGAAACTGTAATGTCACCTCAAATGATTCCACTCAGCAATCAAAACACCTGCTGTGACATCACTAATCCAGCTGTGATCAGAGGTACACCTGCCTAGAAGACATGACTGGTCACATACTAAGACCTGACTCATAGCTGGCTTCCAGTGTTCTCCGTCACATCTGCCTCCTCTTAACCCTGCAGTAACTCAACTGTGACACACTGTTGGTCATACAGGTGGCTAGGAGTGCGTATTGAGTTTATTGGGAACTGCATCGTGTTGTTCGCCGCTCTGTTTGCGGTGACTGGAAGGGAGAAACTGGACCCTGGCATCGTGGGTCTGTCAGTGTCTTATGCTCTACAGGTACAGTAACAAATTTTTACTGCAGTATGATCTATCTGTAACATTGAACTGTGTACATAACACATAATGTAAATCTACAACTGTTGACCACAATTTTGTATTTCACTTCCCCCTAGTGGCCAAAACAAGAATGTAGGCTTAATTGACACTTAGACTTTAATATGATGTTTTTTATTGTATCTTCATAATGTTTATAGATCCAATAGCTAGACAAGAAATTTATTGCACATGATAAAAGTCAGATGCAGCCCTAACTTGCTAAAAAGCCAACAAAGTTATCAAATAATATATATAAGGCAAAATGGCCATTAAACTCCTCAGTGTTAAATCACATACTAACTCAAATACCCTTTGAACCCTTGAAATTCCATGTGTACATATGTGAACAAACTTTAAACTAGATGTTATTTAACACAATTAATTATATAAAAGTGGATATTTGTAAGATGATATTTTATGCAAGTGAATTGTCAGTGTTTAGGTCAGTTTGAGTGAAGTTTCATTTGTATTATTACCAAGACAAGTTGGAAGTTAATCATTTAATTATAACTACCGTATTTTCCGCACTATAAGGCGCATCGGATTATAAGGCGCACCTTCAATGAATGGCCTATTTCAAAAC
>JAQMCX010000034.1:6810250-6848723 GCA_029814765.1 Acanthurus leucopareius
ATAAGGCGCACTGTCGGTTTTTGAGAAAATTAAAGGCTTTTAGGTGCGCCTTATAGTGCGGAAAATACGGTATTTGCTTTTGCAACCTATTTGAACTGTTCATCATTTATGTTTAGCCATCACTTCCATTTCTTTCAGCTAACTCTTAAACACCTCTGCTCTGATAGTGTATTGCACAAGCTACGCTGATTTATATATGTCTGTATTTGGATGCATTTTTAAGTCAAATCAGAATTTTTAACAATATTTTTCAATGATTTGACCCGCTGCACAATTTTTCCACATACTGCCAGACAATAGCGGAAAGTCCCAATAGGGATTTTTGAAACACAATTTATGGCATTAAAAGTGCACATAAAGCCTTACGGTTTTTGTAGGTGACCATGTCTCTGAACTGGATGGTGCGAATGTCTTCAGATCTGGAGAACAACATAGTGGCAGTGGAGAGAGTGAAGGAGTACTCTGAGACCAAGACAGAGGTAGGTGTTTCTGTGTGCGTGCGTGTGCATACAAATGCGTGTGTGTGTGTGCGTGTGTGTATGCGTGTGTGCATGTGTGCTCATGTGTGTACATGTGTCAAATTCTGTCCCTCTCTATTATTTCACATAAAGCTAAAGTTTGACTGTGCATGTGTTTGCTCTCAAAAGTCAGATAGTGTTGGCTTTGTGCTGCAGTTAAAAAGTAGGAATGTGCCCACATTTCAAAAAACTGTCCTGCTGCCAAGTCATGTTCTCAAACAACACAGACCTATAAACTATAACTAGATCCAGAAATGTTGGATCACCTGGTGCCAACAAGGGCCCCTCTGATCCATAAGACAAACAGAGCGTTTGTACTGTACACAGTGTACTTTTTCAGCTGCAGCAGTATGTGCCCCTTCCATAGCTGGTATAGCTGTTAGTGAATGCCTTTGTTCAGAGCATCCAGCGTGTCCCAGTGGTGAAATAAATGTTTGGCAGCTGTGAGTGACTGCACACTCAGAGGTCCAACTCTCTGAGTTTTCAGAGTGATAAACAAATCAGTTCTGCTGAAAGCCAAGCAGGCTAATGAGTTGTTCAGAAAGTTTTCCTAGTCAGAAGTGCTGTGTTTGTGTTCACAGGCCCTCTGGGAGGTGGAGGACAAGAAGCCCCCACCTGACTGGCCCATGGAGGGGAACGTTGAGTTCCACAACTACAGCGTTCGGTACAGAGAGGGACTGGACCTCGTCCTAAAGAAACTCACACTGAGCATCAAAGGAGGAGAGAAGGTGGGGAGGGCGTGATGAGGCGATCAGTGTACAGAAATATGTCATGTGGCTTCGCTTATCACAGCTGTGTGTATGTTTCTCTGCAGATTGGTATCGTGGGTCGCACAGGGGCCGGGAAGTCCTCCATGACACTCTGCCTCTTCCGACTGCTGGAAGCTGCAGAGGGAGAGATCACCATCGATGATGTGAAGATATCCGAGATTGGCCTTCACGACCTGAGGTCCAAACTCACCATCATCCCTCAGGTACACGCACACTAGCACACTCACACACCAACACACACAAGCACACTCAAGCACACACAAGCACACACGCACACACACACACACACACATTCCCCACAAGGTGAGCGAGAGAAAGACCTTTGGTTTGATAAACACCAAAGCCAAGTGCATTGTTTTTTTTACCTGGAGCTTATATACTAATAGTAATACTTAATGCTAGTAATCTTAGCCTTTTCAGAAAAAGTTAAAACATAAATATAATTTATCAGCAGCTACATGTAAAAACCTCAAAATATATTGATTGTTTCCTGTAAAGGAATAGGTTGATGTTTTGGAAATAAGCTTATTCTTTTCCTCATATTATGGTATTCTACTCTGATACCACTAATGTTTGCTCACTAAATGCCAAGCTATAACTAGCAGAAGGTGGGCTTAGCTTAGCACAAAGACTAAAAACAGAGGGATAAAAATGAGTCTGGCTTTGTTAAGTAGTAACAAACTCCCCTACCAACACATTTAAAGCTTACAAATTAACATCTTACATCTTATGTGTTTGATCCGAACAAAAACCTAAATGTCAAGGCTTAAAAGTTGTGGCTTAAGTAGAGGTTATTTAGTTGAATGGCATCGCAAGAGAGTCACCTGCTCAGCACCAAACATTGCCTCAGTATGTGGCTTCCTGTGAAACCACTAATTGCTTTAGAAAGCTAGCTTTAGATGAGTTGGTCTGGAGTTTTTTTCTTCTTTTTTTTACCTTTTCCTTTCCTGTTTTGAATTTTATGCTAAGTTTGCTATTTACCTGCTGGCTGTAGCTTCATATTAGGTGTGCAGATATATTCTTTAATTGGACCCACAGCAAGAGAGACAAGATTTATGCTTCTAAAAATCATACAGTCAAACAAGAGGCAATTAGAGCCAAAAAGATATTCTTGCCTGGCTTCTCAAATACTCAATTTCTGTTTTTATACCACTGTATAAAAATGAAAATTTTAAGATTTTGTACAGTTAGCCAGACAAATCCAGCGTGAAATGTGAATGCAGCTGCTTTCCTCTGCACATAAATAAAAGGACAATAACAACTACCAGGACACCAAAACAGAAAGAAAGCAGACTTGCCCTCATCTGTGGTTTATCAGATTGTCTGTTATCTTCGTAGACAAATCTTTTCTCTACCACAGGAGCCTGTGCTGTTCTCAGGCACACTAAGGATGAACCTGGACCCCTTTGAGAAGTGCAATGATGAGGAGGTGTGGAAAGCTCTGGAACATTCTCACCTCCACAGGTTTGTCAGCAACCAGCCGGCAAAACTGGAGCTGGAGTGTGCAGAGGGAGGAGAGAACCTCAGGTAGGCTCAGAGGAAAAGAAAAGCAGTAAATCAGCACTGGAATCAAACTTTGTAGTTTCCAGACAAACTAAAGGTTCTCTGTAGTGCTGTGTTTCATGTGTTGTGTGCTGTTGTGTCTACAGCGTTGGCCAAAGGCAGCTGGTGTGTTTGGCTCGAGCTCTCCTGAGGAAGACCAGGATCCTCATCCTAGATGAAGCAACAGCTGCTATCGACCTGGAGACAGATGATCTCATCCAGTCTACCATTCGGACTCAGTTCGAAGACTGCACTGTTTTTACCATCGCTCACAGACTCAACACAATCATGGATTACACAAGGTTCAGTATATGTAAATGCTTTCTTTTAAGGAAAAGCCCACCACAAAACCTTAAGTGTTTTTAAGTAAATTATTAATGCTAGAACACTGTAAATGATGAGATGTATCAGGAGTTTCAGTGTGAGAGAGGAGAGCAACCTTCAAGCTTGCAACAATAATTAATCATGGTTTGAGCACCAAGATAAGTCTTATCAGTAATGCAGCCTGTGAGCAAACAGAGAACTTTTCAGTTCACTGCTGTTTTTTTTTGTATTAGTGACACCGCCTCGCATTGTAGGTGCCAAATCTTGCGCAACTAGACTCTTTCCAGTCCTGTCATGTCTGAAAAGTCATAACGAATTTTCATGTAACAGTATGTCTAAATGCTAAAATGCCATCACTTTAGCAGATAGATGAAGGCAGCAATGTTACATATTTCAAGTCTACAAAGGGCTTTGAGGAGTTGTTTAACACTAATTACTAGTTTTTTTAGGATGACAGCTCAATCATATTATACCTTGTAAACCTTCCATAATCTGCTCTGTCAGTATGTGCTTACAGGAAATTGTTGTCATGCCAATGATTTGAAAAAAAATTGATGAAGTACAAAATAGATATAAGGAGATAAAATTGCCGTTTTTAAGATACATTTAGCTATCTCAGCATTCTTATTTAGAATTTTTTTTTTTTTTTTAAACTATCGAGATTTTGTAAATGCCTCCTTCATTTTTTGTCTCTTTTTGCAGAGTGCTGGTACTGGACAAGGGACAGATAGCAGAGTTTGACACTCCAACAAACCTCATAGCTCAGAGAGGAATCTTCTATGGCATGGCGAAGGATGCAGGACTGACACAGTAGAACTGCCTTTTTGTCCCAATGTTAAAAACCAGGGTGAGGACCAGCTCAGCTTAGTGAAGACTGAATGAATTTCATACCTGGCAGTGGGACTGAAGACTACTTTTTATTCAGGGAACCTACTGCTGGTTTTGAATCAGACCTGAACTCTTCTGCAGACTCAGATCAATTAGTAGTTGCAAGTTTGTCTGAATGAATGCCCCTCAGGATATTTACATTATCTTCTGTGATTGTCTTAAGTTTCTGGCACTGACTGTTTTGTTCTGTGTAGGGAAACACACATTTGGCATCTAAATAGGAAATAAACAAGCCATATGTGCAAGTACTAGTTGATCAAAGTCTGCCCTTTAGTGCCTTCTGTCAGCAAGATGAATAAAGCCAGTGAATGTATCCTTTTCTAATCAGCTGTCTGCTGCAAAACAAACAACAAAAAAAGAAGAAAAAGGAGGAACTTTTATTTTATTTTTTTCTACAAAGAAAAATACTGTGCCACTGTACTCTCCTCATAAGAAAAAACACACACTTTGTGACACACCTACTTATTTTTGTACTGTAACATTATTTAAGTTACCTTTTAAAGAATTTGTTTTATCTAGGGAAGTTTGCTCAGTTTAATGTGATTCTTTTGTGAACCAGCTCTATAAGAACTTGAATTCTGTACCACCAAAAAATGAAATATGAATGCCTTTATTAAAAAAAGTTTAAAAAAAAAAGTTTTTGTCCCATTGTTTATTTAGACATTGTAGTGTTTGGAATAATCTGTGTGTTTATGTAAGGGCACTTCATGATTTTACACATTAAGGTTAGTTTGTTAGGGGTTACGACTCAGGCTGAAACGTATGATGTGATCAGGGTTATGACAGTTTGAGCTTAACATAAACACCGCCTGACTCACTGTTGGCTTGGATTTTGTAAGATGTGACCATTTATGCTGCATTCATAGTGTCTGCAGGAATTGGAAATCCAGAAAACCATTATGTGAGCAACCATGATATTCTACTGTCGACAAGTGAAAGTAGACACAAACAGTGATGGAGGAAGTATTTCACAGCTTTCACTTACGTAGTATTAGTAATACCACAGTTAAGAAAAGCCACTACTCTGGCATTTACTGGTCAGTAATATTAGCAAAAGTACATGGACTTAAAGTATCCAGAAAAAGTACTTGTGCAAAAAAAAGACCTCATACATCTTTGATGTGTTTGAATACACACATCCACACACACACACACCCACACACACACACACACATATAAATATATATAAAACAAATTTTATCAGCAATTTAAAAAGTTGTAATTTTCTTAAACAAAGCAAAACTTGAGGGATTAAGGGAATTACTGAAATGACTTAAGCAGATTCATGGCTCTGAAAAAAGCATAATATTCTACAAGCAGTTCACAAATATATTCTTACTGTCGTGTGCAAAATAACCACTAACTTAAAGGATCAAAAATTTCCTCTCAAAATGTAGAATATAAGTATAAAATACAAAAACAGCCGATGTGATGTGTTATTATTCACACTCACCATCTCGTAAGGCCTATGCTGGCACAGCCCCAGGCAGGGACTTTCTAGCAAAGAGAAGCATTGTGGAAATGTAAGATAGAAGTTTTTTTTAGAGGTTGACTCATTTTAAAGATTAATGATTTCTTACTTGTCTCTCTCAGGTTTTCTGAGATCCAAAATTATGGCTTAAATTCTTCCTGAGTAGGTAAGGGGAAAAATCATAGTTCACTTTTTTTACATGATCAAATATAATGTATCAATGATCTGATTTAAAATGAAAAACTCACCTAGTCAAAGATAAGTGGTGACCTCTCATTGAACAGTGACATGTGCCTAAAACTGTTTTTCATTTTTTTTTTTCATTTTTTTTTTTTTTTTTACTTTTGGGTTAAAATGTTCAAGAGAGATCCAGTGCACCAAGTTTCCAGTTTATAAGGTACACCTGCCAAACACAAAATACTGAAATCATTAAACCATTACAGAGGTATTAAAGTGAGGTTGAAGAGGTTGACGAAATATAAGGAAGGGCCTTGCAGCAACACAAACTACTTTCTTCACAATGACCACAAAGTTAGACTAACACCTCTAAAATAGTTTCATAGTTAGAAATGAAACATTATATCCTTTAAAAAGGCATATTTATCCACATACCAAATAAGCTGAGAGTATTTTTAATAACTGACCTAAAAAAGACAGTCAGTGCTGCTGAGTGTAGTAGAAATGCTGAAATATGAGAAAATTTAAATGACAATGTAATTACTTCAATTATCCACTAGAGTGCAGTCAGAGTCAATCAGGGATCCACATAGAGCACCTCTGTCTTACCTTCACTAAAACCTTGCTTATTAACTCAGACTCTACATTTTGCTAATCACAGTGTTAGCAGACAGTCTTTAATTCTTCTTTCTAACTTTGCCTGACACCAGGTCACATCTGTGCAATACATGAAACACCATCTTAAACATCAGCAGAAGTACTGTAATATTATTGCAGAATCACTGGTTACCACGCCCATATAATAATGACTTTGCTCTCATACCAGATAAGGAAAAACACGTCCTACAAAGATTTAAACTGACTGACACATGTTGATGTTACTTCAACAGATAAACAAGGTTTCAGGGTTTTGTTTCTTATTTACTTTTTGCATCTTTTAACAATCAGATGCTTAAAGGATTTTTGTGAGGGATGTGTTTAATCACTTTGAGGAAACAAATTGGATGTTCTCAGGATTGATTTAAGCTTTAGAGAAAGTAATCTGATTCAAAATAGACACACACAAACACACAGTAACAGCATCATGACAGCACCAAGAACACGAGTTCAGCTCAGGTCCCTCTGCAGCAAGATGTCATTTGCCCCACACACACACAGACACACAAGACCTGATGTTTCACGGAGACGTTGAGGTAAGCATTTCACAATGTTTTCTTTCAATAACCCATGCTATACACACACTTCTCCTCTTCAACATGCCAAAACTGACAGATGCCGATGGCCTGGGATGAATGAGTGCTCAGCTTCCAACTTGCTTAGTAATGTCCCTGCCTATGGGCAAAGCTACATGAAATGGCAGCGAGGCTTGGCTCTGGCAGTCTGCTGACTTGCCACATTAGTTGTGCTGGAGGCACGGGAACCAGGAGAGGAAGACTGGAAACAACTTTAGCAAAGTGGTGACAAAGCAAAAAGCTCCTTGTTTTTCTCTCCACACTCCTTTCAATTAGAGGCCCATATACCAACTTAGTAGGTCCTTTGTGTTCTTTTGCTATATTTGGACCACACACAGTTGTCTAGGAAAGTTAATCAAATAACTTAGCATTTGGAAACATGTAGTATTCTTGCTAAAAGGTAAATAAGAACTTTGATATCACTAGCATATCTGTACACTGAAAATGGAGCTACAGGCGGTTAGCTTAGCTTAGCATAAAGCGTGAGTGTGAAACCTGGAAAAGCTAGTCTGGCTCTGTCTAAATGTTACAGAAACTACCCACCAGCATCTCAAAAAGAACTGGTTAAGAAACTCAGATTATTTCATTTCTAATTTGTTTATTTTTTCTTTTACCTTAGGACACAGCTAAGCTAACTCTCTCTCTTTGTTTGTTTGCTTGTTCTCTCCTCTTTTTGCGCAAAGCTAAGCTAAAGTAAGCTAACACTTGCTAACTAAGTTTCATATTTAGGCTAGCTAACGCCAGTGGCATCAATTGACTCATCTGACTCCCAACATTAAAGCAAAAATTTCCAAAATGTCAAATTATTCTTGATAAAATTACAACTTTTTAGGAGTTTTAAACAAAAATATAAGCAGGAAATTTCCATCTTTTCATTATAAAATTGGTAAGTTTTTTATGTGGTATGTGTGGTTACTCTATATGCGTGTGTGGTTTATGACAACAACAAACCAAGTCAAAGGCCAATGATTATACTGCAGATGTCCACCCCGTACTACAGTAAGCTCATTATCAGGTCTTAATAGTCTAATGTCAGTGAAGCTGTTTGTTTGACATTGGACTCATGAACCTGGTGACCAAGAACCACAAACTTACAACTTAAATTGCTCTTACATCCCATATAAATTTACTTGTAAGGAGATTTTTTTTTTAGAATTACAAAAGCATCTAAGTGATGAAAGTTTCTAGTAGCTGTTCATTTTGAATTGTAGCTCAAATCCTTAAATAACCTCTCATTAGAAGGAGTGCCTCCGCATGGTTTTGTAATTTTTCACAATATATAATTATTTTATTTGATGTTTTTAGCCTCGAGATATATCCGTTCTCACTGAGTTTGACAGGAGTTTATTAATTCCGCCTCCATATGAAATGTGTCATTCATACATGACAGGTTCAGACTGTGAGGGCTGTGTAAGGTGGGCCAATTTCTTCCTGTCCTGGGGGAGTGACAAAATAATTCTGTCTTTATAAAAGCAAAATCAAGCTAATGATTTTTGTGGTTTGACTGTACAAAAAAGAAGACCACTTAAGAGAACTAAGAGAATTTTGTTTTGAAGTCAGACCAAAAATCACAGGAAAGCCCAGCAAACACTAAATAGTTGTTAAAATAAGCTGATGGAGTTAAGCACACACGCAGAATGTGTTCAGTTGTTTGTCATAAGCATTGCAATGGAGCAAATATAATCCTTCTTACAGGATTGAGACCTGCAGGTCTGAAGGCTCGGCAAGCTCGAGATAAACAGGGGTTTTTTTTGGTTTTTTTTCTATTTGTCTGTCATGCACACACACACGCACGTATACACAAAAAGCAGCACGTCTGCATCAGGAACAAACAATCTCCCGCACCAACACTTAGACACAGTGGGAGTCCACCGTTATTGCACTGGAAGGCGGTCTAATAGCTCCCTTGTCCTCAGCTGAACTGCGGAAAGAACCAATCAAGGTAGTTTACACAGGAAAGGAATGAGCAGTGCAAATTATAATAGCTTGTTCATTCATTAAAAGCTCTGTTTATGTACACGCCCACTGTTGAGCACATCACCTGATCTTCAAATATCGCTTTTTTTTTTTTTTTAAGTGGTATTGTCCTCATTTCACCCCTTCAGGCCTGTCAGTCAGATTTTGAAATGCGGCATTATGAAAGCTGGTGTTGTGTTTGCTATTTTAAGTCTTTGGTATGAGGCCAATCTCATAAATGAAAACCTGTGAGTGAAGAGTGCTAACCTATTATAATGTTGCAATTAAGCATTTTTTCGTTTTTAACATAATGTTCTTTTGCCTGTATTTGCAGCAGTTTTTCTGGAATTTGTGCGTCTGTAAATTTCCAGAAATCCACACAAAGTGGCTGTTTGACACAACTAATCCTGTGTACAAAGACATGCTTTGTAGAATGTAGGGCATGTATACTGTTGAGTTTAAGTCTGGAGCTGAATGCTGGTAAAAGGATGGAAATTGTTGTGCAGCAGCAGTCACGTATCACTGATCACGTGCCGGCACAGTGGAAACAGGAAAAACTAATTGATATTACATTTACTGTGCAAGCAGAATTTTACAGCTTACCAACATATTTGTTTATTATTGAAGTAGTAGTATTTAACTTATTGTCTTCTGTTTTTTAAACAACATGCCAAAATTATAATAATCAGCAATTCCTCAGGACAAGGCTAAATTAAGGACAAAGAAAAAATGTATATAATTTGTGTTGCAACTATACAGCAAAAACATCTTTGAGGACCAAAGAGAATGTTACAATTATTCAGTCTATTACAGTGGGAATTTTGAAAAAAATCTGTCTAAATAGCAGCCTCAATTTTTCATTATGTCGGTCAAACTTATCTGCAGATCAGGTAATTCTTAAAACTGAGCCTAAAAAAAATAAATCTATTTGCATGCATGTATAATTTTTTTTCTTGTATACAATCATGTCAAACCAGAAATGTATTTCATTTTGTATTCATAGTTGATTATCACAATTCTAAATACTAAGTCTCAAGATTAAAGATTCTTTCAGTCTTCATTTTACAACACAAGGTTGTACAAGAAAGTACTGTAGTCCCCTTACACTACTCCCAAAACCAGATTTTTCTTACTTCATGTCTTCATAACTATGTGTGTGTCAGATGCATTATGAATTTGAAAAAGTTTTAGGCAACTACACAAGTATCTAATCAGGAGAACACATAAATTGCCTAATGTTTATTAAGTAAATTCTCTTAATGTTTTGTGCGATTTTATCTGCAAATATTCAAAAATATTAATATTAAATCAAATTTAAATAGTGAAACTTGGAAAAAAAACTTATTTAACTTTTGAGAACTTTTTTTTAAAAAGCGTGTTTTTTTCAGCAAAAACAAATGTGTCAAAATAATCAGTCTAAAATTTTTAAGGAAAAGAAGGCAAATGCCTACTGTTTCAGAAATATGATTAAAACAGGAATCATGTTTGAAGAGTTTCTGTGACTGGAAAAAAAATAATTGATTTATATTTTTATCACAAAACTCTGAGGTTCCGTCAATTAATAGCGTCGCTTTTTAATTATCATTAAAAACAAAGCACAATTTTTGTGTTTAGACGTGCAGTTTTATTTCTCATTATTGTGTACACAATGAATAAATAATAACGTTCAAATTTGAACTTTCTTTTCGTATCTATTCTATCCTTTAGTTGCATATCTTCTTGTATTATCTGAACATGTAGTTTTCGTTTGTACAGTGTAATATGTTTTTTAAAGTATCTAATTGCCTTTCAGTCTCTTCTCCGTGCGTCTTTGAGCAGCGCGCTCCTGCGCCGCTGGAGCCCGCAAAGGGTTAAACGGGGTTACAAGCAATCCTTTTAACAGGCAGGTGCCGCGCCAGCCCCAACTCAAAGCTCACCACTGACTTTTGAAAAACGTGCGTCCATCTCAAGAGCTACTCACAGCTGTCATGTAACGAGTAACTTGGCGTATCAAGGTAACGATGATGGCTGCAGATCGACAGTATAAATAGAGCATCTTCGCGGGAGAAGTGGGATATCAAACCGGATCAATCATCTGATGCACATCGCCCTGACTCGCAGACTCTGACACGTGATGCACTTTTGAGTTGTGTCGTCGTTTGACCAACTTTTCTATTCAGAGAAGAGGACTTTGTTGACTGCTAGATAAGAGAAATCTCTAATTTTGAAATAAAATATATTCACCCCTTGTTGACCTGTGTTCCGCTCTGGAGATGTGGTGGATGCTGTTTCCTCGGTGGATCTGGTTCCTGGCCTTTGTGACAATATGGATGGAGCACAAAGTCGGAGTTTTGCCTCATATCACCTATTCACACGCGGGCATCTGTCCCAATGACATGAACCCCAACCTATGGGTGGATGCCATGAGCACCTGCACAAGAGAGTGTGAATCTGATCAGGTAATGTCAAAGAAGTAGCCACTTAAAAAGACAGTTTCCAGATGTAAAGTTACTTTGTATGCTGTGGATATATTATTTGAATTGTTTTGCATATGTTTTAATCAAATGGCATCCAAAATTTATGGGGATTTGATTTAATCTATGCGATCTTTTTTAAGTTTATCATTGCTGACAGCATTAAAATGCATTCCAGATGTACGCAGCCTCCCGCATTTGTGATCTTTCTTCTCCTCTTACAGGAGTGTGAGTCTTTTGAGAAGTGTTGCCAAAATGTGTGCGGGAATCGGAGTTGTGTGGCAGCCCGTTACATGGATGGGAAAAAGGGCCCTATGGGAATGCCCAAAGAAGCCACCTGTGCAAGCTTTATGTGCACCCAGCAGGGATCTGAGTGTGACATCTGGGATGGCCAGCCGGTGTGTAAGTGCCGGGACCGCTGTGAGAGGGAGCCGCACTTCACCTGTGCCTCTGACGGCATGACCTACTACAACAAGTGCTACATGGACGCGGAGGCATGCTCCAAGGGCATCACCCTGTCTGTTGTCACCTGCCGCTTCCACCTCACCTGGCCAAACACCAGTCCTTCGCTGCCCCAGGCAACCACTCTTCGTCCTACCACTGCTCCCCTTCAGGCGACTATCCCAACTCCCACCGAGCCTCAGTCTCCAGCTGTGGTGAGCAGCCCTACTCAATTGACTGTAAACATGGGTGACACAGCCAGCTTTCTGTGTGATGTGACAGGTCGCCCACGGCCTGAGATCACTTGGGAGAAGCAGCTGCCTGAGGGAATAAAGAGGGTAGTTATGAGGCCCAATCATGTGCGAGGGAATATGGTGGTCACTAACATTGGTCAGCTGGTCATCTACAATGCCCAGCCACATGATTCAGGCATCTACACCTGCACAGCTCAGAATCCATCTGGCTCAGTGCAGGCTAACCACCCACTCACTGTGCTGCCCACAGAGCCACCCAAGATCCAAGAGCCAAAGAATGTGACCCGCTGCCTGCCTGAAGAGTGTCTGAAGCCCCCTGATAACCCAGAGGATTGTGGGAGTGAGCTGGAAAAAGTCAGCTGGTACTTTGAGCCCAAGACCAACAACTGTTTCTCCTTCACACACTGCCACAGCAACTACAACAGCCAGCAGCCAAGGAAGGTGTTTGAAACGTACGAGGAGTGTATGCAGTGTTGTGGTCCGGAGCTGTCAGGCCCCTGCGGGCTCCCCACTCTGCAGGGCTCCTGTAAGGCCTACGAGCCCCGCTGGGCCTACAGCAGCACCCAGCGCAAGTGTCAGTCCTTCATCTATGGTGGATGTGAGGGCAACGAGAACAACTTTGAATCTAAAGAAGCTTGCGAAGAGATGTGCCCCTACCCAAAAAACCACCACTGCAAGGCCTGCAAGCCGAGAGGCAAAATAGTCACAAGCTTCTGCAGGAGTGACTTTGTTATCCTTGGCCGCATGATGGAGCTTACAGAGGAGAAGGACTCGGGCCACGCCCTTGTGACTGTCGAAGAGATCCTCAAGGATGAGAAGATGGGTTTACGCTTTTTTGGAAAGGAGCCTCTTGAGGTCACTTTCCTCAACATGGACTGGAACTGCCCATGCCCGAACATCACGGGAGCTGCCGCTGAGGGACAGGTCATCATAATGGGCAATGTGAATGACGGCATGGCCGTCCTTCAGCCTGAGAGCTATGTTGGCGCTTCCAGTCCTCGCCGGGTACGGAAGCTGAGAGAGGTCATCTCCAAGAACACATGTGATATTCTCAAAGCGATCACCAACAGTCCTCAGTAGGGTTTGGGTTGAAATCTGCGTACATTTAGATATAGAAAATCTGACCAACTGAAACAGGCTGTTTTCTTTTGAACATTAATTGCAGTGATGTTTTTAATTTTAGCACAATTCTTGCAACATTTAATGGGTTTCTTTCTGCTTTTTTCGAAAGTTTTTAGCAGTTCTTGACGAGGAACCCTGACATGTGACATTTTGTCTTTGTGTGGTCTGTTTGTGGTCAGCTTCTCTGTTATAGTGAGGTCACTGATGTTGTTAATTGAAATACCATGAGACATCAATCAAGATTACCGTAATTCCCCAGACTCAGTCTTCCCTCTTGCCCTCTTTTGCCTCCAGCAGAAATGGAGGTTGCAGACTTGCACTGAAGCACAAAGCAGACCATATTAATTTTTTAATGTGACTAATTCATCTGTAACAAATCTTTTGACTTTTTATTTGCCAGCTATAATTTCCCCTGGCACTTTTGATATCTGAACACACTCTTTTATACCCTTATCCCATATTTTTTTATGATCTATAAATTCATCCATACGTCTTTGCTGTGTATTGCAAATACAGTATGAAAAGATAGATTTGATTAATCCAAATAAAGTGTAATATATTTTATTAAATGCCAACTTTTTTCAGTATCAGTTGTTTATTTTTTATCTACTCACTCTCACTTTTTGGCTATTTATTATCATTTATGCTTTCATGTTGTTTTTGTACTTCTTATTTCTCTAAAATTAAGTGACATTTTGTATAATTTTGTGTTATGTGCAAAGAAAATAAACATATGGGATTTTTCTTCAGTCTCATCTTATTGACCTTTGTTCATGTCTATTTAAACTTGAATTATATTTTAATCATGGGGCAGACTGAAAAGTTTGAAGTTTTTATAATTTTATATATAAACTTGTAAAATAGGGGAATACATTATGGTTAATTTTGTCTTAGTATTTGGTCTCTCCCTTTGAGGACAGAGAGCGTCTGCTTCTTGTACCTGTGTATTTACCCTGACAGGCTGTGATGAAAGAGACTTGGGAATAGCACACCCCTCTCCCCGACCCTCATCCCCCAAACAGAGCCCATACATTCTAAAGACCCCTGTGGCATTGTAAAAACTTTCTTCCTATTTAGTTTTGCCTCCCTGATCCTGTCTAATTGGGTAGAGAGCCCAAGCTGTAAACCTCAGATCCACTCCCATACAAGAGTTATGTGTTTCATGCTGTGCCAGCAGGCATCTCTGGGTTACTAGGAACAGGCCTTGGTGGGCTTCGACGAGGGTGTTCTCCTTCCCAGATGAGATTCTGTTTCTCCCATCCAGAGCGGTGAGGGAGGCGGGAGAGCAGCCCATGTACGGTGTTCCTTTACTGGCAAAACCACCAGGGAGCTCAGACCTGCACTTCAGCAGCTGTTGAAGCCCTGGAGCAGAGAAATATTAGATCTGCAGCACCTTGGATCACATCAGAAAACAAAGTAAACAAAGTTCAGATCAACAACACATCTACCAACAGTTCTTTTAATTCCCAGCCGTTTTCAATTCACCCTTGGAGCACAGTGTTTTCATTTCAGAATAACACTCTCCGTCTCTGTCCTTTATGACACTGGAAATAAATCTAGAATTTACCAGTAAACTGCTCCTGCGCACAGTCTTACATTAATAGGTACAATTTGTTCATTTACATAGTTAATTTGTGAGTCTTAAGTTATAATTTGACTGACTACCTCATAAGTTGTAGCCCCTTCTGACTGTACAAAAATTCCTACTATTACAAACTCACATCTGGCTTTTGTCTTCACTCTCAATGTTAACTACCTTGTGGACGTATTGGCTCTAGGTCTGATCAACAGTGATATAAATTTGATGCCGGGGGGCTGGTGAGGGGCACTGTTTTTTCTGATCATCATGTATTGCATGTTTTCGCTTGGATAAGTCCATGTGACAGTGATTTTGTTTTCTATATGAGGTGCAATCAAAAACTTCAGAGTCCTGTTGAACTTGAACATGAATACAGTCGTTAAAAAAAGAACAGTCCTGCAGGAGAAATTCATGGTGCATAACCCTATGTAGAAAGCCCCCCAGGATGTTCTTAGTTACACTCCTTACCTGATACAGTCTTGGAGACTGCAGGCTCTTCCACTGTGATTTGGTTTCTGGGTTGTGGCTATAGATGCTGTTTCCACTCAAAAGTCTAAAAAATTTTTAAATGCGCACGCATTGTGCCATTCATGCACAACAGGAGCAATGTCAAAACTTTTTTATCACAACTTGTATCATGCAAGCTGCAACACTGACAGTGAGGTGAAAGAGCTTCTTCTGATTTGCAGAGGGAGAAACTCATGAAACAGGTTACTGACACTGTAAAGGACTTTTTGATGTACAACAACACACTGCATATTCTTATTGTCTCTATTCAAGCAGAACTCAGACATTGATGAGTTGATGCTGTGTTTGAAAGTGATGAGAGAGAGACTGATGTAACAATATATAAGAAAGAAACCACTATAAATGTCACTGGGCTTAACATCGGCTTTCGTTCTACTCCTGGTTTTTGACAGGTTTGTGATGTCGCACATAACAACACAAGAAAAAGAACCCAGAAATGGAAACTCATCGATTGGCAGAGGGAAAGGAGAAAAAGGAGTCAATCACCTATTTTTACGTCAGTTTACCTATGTTTACAGGCCATGTAAGTGCTAAATTTTGCTGTAAAATGACTGTAGTTTCAAGTATCATAGCATAAGCATAGCATTTTCTATTTTTTTCTCTTCTTGGCAGAAATGGCGTTCCATAGATATGAAATTTTTTTTGGTATTTCTTGCACATTGATAATGGTGGAGAGATAAGTGAGATGCTTTGATTGATGTGAGTAGACATGTGGTCAAGTGGAATAATTTCAAGATGAATTAAGGGAAACCTTACGTCAACTTTAACAGCATTATGTAAATAACGCTTGTGTTATAATGTTTCTGGTCTCATCAAATATATTTGCTCATGTGAAAATGAATTTAGTAATAATGTCCACTGTTTGTTACCAAAAAGTCCGTACTCCTTTGTGTCCAGGTGTGAGTGTTTTTGTGACTGAACACTTTCAGGCCTCTAATCATCCTTCAGAATAACCCTGTCTAATCTTGCTGATTAAACTGAGCACAACTCCGGGCCACACAAAGTTCATAATGTCTCATCAGAGATCACACTTTGCCATTTCTAATTATTGCAACATTAGTTTTTGGACATTTCAAGCCTTTCTTCAAAATGGCATCAGAATATAAGTGTCAGGGTTTCTTGTGTTTTATGATTTAACACCAAAGCTACAAATATGCTTCATTTTGCAGCATTTTAAGGGATCAGCCAAATAGTTTGGGAATCTCTGATTGTGGTATCTTTACCCTCTGATTAGTGCTTATGGAGAAACTTTGCTTTTTGTGCACACTATTTTCCATCTGATGTAGTGTGAGTTGAGACCAACTAGTTAAAAATATGGCATTCATAGGTGCAACCTACAGTCAAGCTGAGGGAACTAGCTCACCTATCAAAAAAAAAAAACTAATAAACAACCATAAATGTCATTAATTATTTTTCTTCTCCTCTGATTTTCCAGCTTATGTCTATTAAAAAAAAACACCTTTAACCACTTCAATGCGTAGTCTGGGGTCTGCAAAAGCACAATTTACTATCAATTAAATTCAGCATATTCGAAACATGTGTGATCCTTCTTTTTCAAACACTTTTATGCTTTTCTAATTTGCGCTGGGCCAAGTAAAAGGGTACAAGAGTTATGCTTTGATATGCTCTGCAGAATTTTCGCGAGCATATTTTTTTCCTCTCAGGCTTTGTTGATTTGATGGGGTCATTGCGTTCACAAGCTCAGTTCACACAAGGCAGGAATAGTCAAAGTGGTCCATGCAAGGCTAAGATATAGACCTGCACCAGATAGAAAGGAAACAGCACACAGCAGGGACCAGGGCAGAGGAGCCAGCATGACTCTTCAGTATATTTCTATGCAGTGCCTTCATGTTGTGTATTCAGAGGAGATCGGACAGTAGCACCTGTTGAACAGATCAGCGAGCCGGGTGGTTTAAGGCCTTTGATTCATGACCTGCATCTGTTATGGCCATATCATTTGGAACATCTATTGAAAAGATACAGTAGCCACTCACACGCATTGACTGCAGATGAACAGGATCCCATGGCTGTATATCATCCAGGTGCAGCAGCAGCTGAAAAGTTTGAAGCTGGTAGGTGGTAGCTGCTGTGATGCAGGAAGGTTCGACTCTCTGGATGGAGAAATGATTGAGAAATGCTGTCACTTCCCTGAGGCACCTTACCCCTAAATGCTGCTTTGACAATAGGAACAAACTCCCTGATGATTGTTTTTTCTGAAAAGGGAATCAGTGCAAGGCAGAGTAAAGGTCCGGAGAAAAAGAATTCATTTAGGCATTATAAAAATAAAATAAAGCATGAAGCACAAACATGCTAGTCTAAATGTTTCATGGATTGTCTTATGGTCATATCTGACATTATCAATCATTTGGCAGGTTTTCATTACGACTGGACTACATATCTCGTGCAGCTTGACACTTAATTTTTGGGTCACTCATAATTTGTAACTATCTACCAATCAAACCTAAAGCCCTTTGTTTGGGTCTTAGAAATGTGCAATGGAGGAAATTTATAAATTAGGTAAATTTTTGCTGGGGTGTTCTTTCCAACTTGAACACTTATAGCATAGTTTATATCTACCATAGTAAACCTGATGTCATCAAAGTGCAGAGCAGTGCGTTTGCCCATGCTCCTGCAGCTATCATGTCCTGCAGGTATCATAGCTTTCCAATGCAGAGGTTGTGTGAGCCACAGCATCCTCTGGTGTTGACTGAAGCCTTTCTACATGCACTAAAGCTGGATCAGTCTGCTACAATCAGTCAACACTATCCAAATTTGATAAATTTACTAATAGGAGGCTGGAAGGGCTAAACCAGTTATCATTTTTTTAAACATTCAAAGCTTGTGTTGAGATATTTGAATAAAGCTTTGAATATTTGTCGCCATATTTTATGATACCATCCCCTCTATCACCTTAGATTACCTTTGACAATAGGATACTTTGTATGTATTCTCTACAAATAGCCACAATATTATACATTAGCTATATGCTAGCAAGCAACAGCAGGCAGAGAGGGTGTGTGTTTCTCTGTTTATTTTCAGTTCAGCCTTTGACTAAACTTAGAGCTCACCAGACCTCAGTCCTTATAGTTATTTCCAGCCTCCAACGTGAACAAAGTCCAGTAAGCAGGCGATGAAGAGAGAATAATAACAGTATACTTTAGTGCTTTACGGCCCAACACTGCAGAAGAAAAAAAAAAAGAAGAAGGAAAAAAAATCAGCCTTTTTATCCTTACAGTTTTAAAAATAAACCCTAAACTCTCTTCACACCAGTAAATAGCTCTGAATCACGGCAGATCCTGCAGTGACTCAGACTGTTTATTCCTGCAGAATCCAGAGGCTCTGTCCCCGACTATCTCATCCAGAGCTCCCTGATATCAGCTGTACAGCAGCTGTATGCCCGCTTCTGTCCTTCTGCTCAATCTAGTAGAACCCATACAACATGCCAAGTCCTGTTGTAAGTGGTTGACTCTGATTTTGAAATGTAAACATTATTGATGCAGCCTTGAATAACTTGGTACAATCTGCTTCAAATAGAAACATTTTTCTCTATCAAACTACTGCAGAACTGTGGGCTGTTTAATAGCATAAACATATTTTTATTTAAAAAAAACAACAGTGGTTGCCTTTATCTCCACGTTTTTTTTAGCCTCTTCAGTCTATTGTTTTGTATTATGGTCTCAAACTCCATGCAACTCTGATTACCAGCACATCTGATGAACCCACTGTGCACACTGTGTGCTCAGCACCTTACCACAGAAAGATGCAGTTAATGACCATCTAATAAACATAACAGAGCACTATGCAGCTTAGCATCTGAGCTGCTTCCACCTTCCCCCAAAAAACACATCAGTTCATATAAATACTAGTGTAGCATTGTATCTGCTTAAAGTGTTTCAATCTGCTTGCTAACAAATCACACCAAATCATATTTTTAGCTCCTTTTTGGCTGCCTTAAAAACAATCCTGAAGGCATCACAAGACTAGGTAAATCCCTCTTGTAGAGTCAGGGATTTTATTCAATTCAAATCTGCAATAAGTGATGCTTTCTTCATGCAGTTAAGTTGCAAAGGTCATCTAACCTTCACTAACATTTTAAGTATGCAAGAAAATTTCCTCATAAGTTTGTGTCTCTCAATAAGTAAGCAATAGTTTCATTCATGGCATTACCCTATTCTCCCACATTAGTACATATTACAGACACTGACTGGAGTCCCAGCTTTGAGGGACCATATGATCAACTGATGCAGTAAACCTTTAGCTCCACTAGAGAGCAGCATGAGCTCACGTTACCAGTCTAAAAATCCTTCTTAAGCTTGAATGTTGGACTATGGATGTTGGACAGATATCAGTGGAAAAAGGCCTGTGTACATACAACATAGTTTCACTTGACTTCATATCTGCTAATGCATTTTCTCATAGACCCATGGAGTATGTACACAACTTTAGAGTCTCATTGTCCAAATACTGGCAATGCAGAACTTGCTCAGGAAAAGTAGTTCTGGCTCTGCTTGAGTTTTACTGTCCTCTGGTGAAAAAGGGTTATTATCTAAGGCCCAGATAATTGACCATGTAATGAAGACACTAAAGGGAGATATTCAAATGGACTGCAGGCTTCTGTCTCCTATCCAGCCTTTAGATTAAGCTTTTTACAACCTCACGCTGTAAACCCGTTACTGTGCCTGAGGTCACTTCCGTTCCACTGCTGCTGCTGTCCTTATGTAATGAAAGAGCTTAGACAACATAGAACACCCCCCCCACACACACACACACTCAAATGCATACTCAGCAAAGTGCACTGCTTGGAGTGAAACAGTGACTGACTGGTGGAAAATGATGGGAGAGGGTGCATCCTCCCCTCATTAATTTTCATGTTATGTGGTGAAGAGATAACCAAGTGGCACCTTCAGAAGCAGTAGCCTATTTTGTCCTTGATTGACTGCTTTTGAATATTTAATTGGTGTCACTGGTGTTTTTCATGTATATCAAGATCTTAAACTGATTGTGTGGCTTAAAAATCCATAGAACAGCACACATCAGCAGAGATTACACAACAGCAGAGTATATTTCACATTAAACATTTAAATCAGAGTGGAATGTCGATTGATTGGTAATGGTATAAGAAGATATTTGTGAGAGGTGGAGTATTTGTTACACAGTAAACAAAGAAAGGGCATGTTGTCTGTGGTCAGGATATAAGTTTTATCAGTGGAAAAACCCACGTCATGCTGTCAACTGAGGGTGGAGAACAAACCTTTAGCTTTCATGTAAATTCCTTTGCTTTAGTTTTAAAATTAATAAAATAGAGCACTTAACACTTAAACAGTTTCCCCTTGATTTCCACTTAAGAAGCATTAAAGAACTGGTTTAACATTTCTGTAAAACTTTATTTTTATGTTATTGTATTAGGCCTGTATAGATCAAGTCAAGACATGTTTTAGCCTAGCTAACTCACAAAGCCTGACAGCTTAACTGTGTCTAATGTGAAAAATATGTCTACCAACACTTCTGAAGCTCACAAACTACAGTGTGTCAATAAATAGTCCCAACTCTTACGCTACCTTGTCCTTACAAGGGTCGTTTTGATACATAGCCTAGCTTGAAAGTTAGCCAGGCTAACTGCTTCCCCTTGCATCAAGTCTATGGGGTTAGCTTAACTTATATTTTAAAAAAAACAACAAACAAAACATGTTACCACTAAGCCCTACTGCATTTTTCCTTATCTATACGTATCCAAACAGAAAGTGATGTAGTTCTGGGGTTGTTTGGAAACAGATTTAAGGAGCTAGATGCAATAAATCATTCATAAAGCTTCAGAGTCTTTCAATCCTCTGACTAGGCTAGGCTAACACTAAACATTGAGAACGGTAATGACCTTCTTTAGGTCCACCTGAAATGAAAAATGTCATTTCAATCCTTTCAGATTACATCTCTGGTCCCATTATTCACTTACTTAACTATGTTGGCCGAAAAAAGACAGAGGATACATTTCCTTGTGTCTTGTATCAAAGTTCACTCATATTTCCTTCCTGTTGAAAAAAAGGTCACTTCACTTTTGTCATCTTACCCAGAGCAGTTTCAACCAATAGTATCGTTACACCAACCTGCCAATCAATCTGCTGTTAATGGGACACTTAAAATTAAAGGTATGGAAACATCAGAAGAAAGAAATAGTAGCTGTAGTAGTTATCAGTAGTTTGGTGTAGCAGCATCGTTAGTAGTTTTAGCAGTGGTTCATAGTGGTAACTTTTTAAAAAAATTTAACTATTTATTTTATTTTATTTTTTTGCTGTTCCTGCCTCAGAGTTGATGAAGGAGGTGAGTGGTCCACCATGATTTAAAAAGTCTAATGTTTTGGGCTTCTTCCTCTTCTTTTCTTCTTCTTCTTTTCCTTTTTTCTTTAGTTTTATTGGCAGTTGGCAAAAAAAACAATTGGTGCATTACCGCCACCAACTGTTATGAAAAATATCCATTACTTTACTAAAATTACTTTACAAAGAGAAAAAATAAAAGCAGGGTTGATTCAAGTTTTGCCAGGTTATCTGATTAACTGCTGAGTTTAACTCAGTCTGTGTTTCTTATTTCAGTCAGCAGTTATCCAGATAAGAAGTCTGGTTTGTGAGAATGTGTTTGTTGAGACACATGTTTTGTAGAATGCCTAGTACTCAGAATAATACAAATGGAAAACAGAAACAAAAAAGCAAAAGTAAAGAAAAAAAGCTTGAAATCATTTCCTTATCATCAAATTAATCTCTAGAAAAACAAATATTTACCTCTGGCTCTGTGTTACTTGCATAAGCTATATTATGGTCGTCCGTAATTGTCATGGTTCGGACCACTTTTCAATGGTTGCATTAAATTGCTCCCAATGTTTTGTTCTGCCTGTATGTCCTCTTAATATCTGAAATATGTCACAGTTGGGAAGTTTAATACTCTTGAAATACTGTTTCAGGTGGACTTTAACTCAAACTTGGAGAAACAGTTAACAAGTATACATGTTAGTACTAAGTTAGTAAGCACTAATCATATATAAGTGGAAAACTTAATTAAATTTCATACTGCAACAGCACAAACAACTATAACAGAAAAACAAACAGAAATATACACAAAAACCTGGAGACATGTCTTGTGCATAATATGACAAACAAGCAAACCAAAAAAATCAAAAAATGTTGTTGCAGTTGTTAGTTTTGTGTGTTACTTTAACCACAATAAATTAGACCCTTTCTTGTTGGTCCCAAATGTGAGTAGTAAGTGCGATCATGTGTGTTTTTAGGGGAGGAGGGGGAGTGTTGCTGCATATGCAAGTGCTCGCCCACTCCTTCTTCGTGTTTTATTTCTGGAACAGCACACAGGCTGGTCAAGAATAGAACAGCAGTCAAGTGGAATGGGTTGTCAGCCTGGAAGGCCGGTCTCTGCTCTGTCTGTCTCTCTTTTACTTCCCTCCATCCCTCTTCCACAGACAGAGAGCAAACTTGAGTTTCCTGAGTGTGTCTGGTCTAATCACTCACACTGGCTCCCAGAGCTGCCATGACCTGAATCCATCCTTTCTCCTTCCTTATGCAATCCCGTCATCAGAGGGAGAGAAAGAGAGAGGGGGGGATAGAGAGAGAGGCTGCTGTCCTAAATCTCCACTGCCCCGCTTCTGTTGTATGTATTATGCAATCTGCTTTAGAAGTTTAATCAGGGTGCTGGCAGACTGGAAATGCACAGTGTGTGTGTGCGTGTGTGTGTGTGTGTTAGCTTAGAAAGACAGAGAGATCGATACATGTTCTATCAAGTTACACCCTCTGTTATGTTACACGCTTATTGTTACCAGCAGACAGAGCCGTGTAAACGTCAGAGTCATGAGAAATGAACCTGATTTAGCTTCAGATTAGAGCTGTATGGAGGCTAAACTCCTCTAAACTCAGACAAAACATCTATTTTTGGTACGGCAAAGTTGATCCATCTCGATCTAAATCTGTGTGACATCATTTCTGATGTAAGTTGGTGCTGCTAATTGCATAAAGAAAGGGTTGTTTCAGAACAGGAAGATCCAAATTAATGCTTATTTGAAGTTAATATTATTATTTACAGTCATGGCCAGTAGTGGAAACTACATTTACTCAAGTACTGTTCTTGCACTGTAGAAAATCTGAAGAACTCCTGGCATCTGTAACAATAACACAATGGCACAGTTGCATAATGATGTCGCATTATAAAAAAAGGAAATGCCACATAGCAAATGCTTTTAATACTTTTAGTTTTTATGCTTTTAATACTTTTAGTTTTTGCTGAAAGGACTGATCAAATAAGCAATCAACAATGAATTAATAGCCTATAACTTGATAATAAATTTGCTTTTTTCTTGTTTTTTCTCTGTTTTTTATTACTATATCTTTGGATTCTGTCCTTTATTTCTTATCGATCAGACAAAACATACCATTTCAAATGTAACCCTGAGCTGTGGAAGATGGACATCTTTCAATGTCTGACTTTTTGTAGGCTAAGTAAAAAATCAATTTGTTTAAAAAATTGCTTACAGTTCAATCAATAGTTCAAATTCTACTTGTTTGAAATGTAGCAAACGGTTGTTTTCTGTCCACCAGATGGATTTAAGTTAAATATTCACTCCCCATTTAGTTCTGTTACGATCTTGACCAACTCCTGAGAATAACATCTGACACTTTAGCTTTTAAGGATCCACTTTGCTCACCAGCTGTTTGTTAACTGTGTCTCTCTGCTGTTATGTTGCTTATATCTGCTGCCTGCTGCAGTTAGAAATGAAGCTGATGAAAGTAAAGTAAGACGAGAGCTAAAAGAGGCCAAAAAGCTTAACATAACTGAGTCACTTGAGTGTTTAAATACAGGATTTGTGATATAGTATTTTTTTGAATTGTCATTTTTTTATTCAAGCTGAGTACATATGTTCCTGGAAATGTTGGTTGTTTCTGTTTATAGTTTAGTTACCTTCATCTTTGTTCTTGATGACAACATGAACACTTGTTTTTAATGACGACATGACATGAACAATTGTTGCTGCACACAGCTTCACTTACTGCTGGACATTTACTTAGGACACTGTGGTCTGTTTGACCTTCATCAGGTACATTTGTCATTGCTAAATGTAAATAGAATAACAATAGCCATTCAGTACAAATTGATGTCAATTGGGGCGTCTCCAAAAAAATTTTTTCACTCAACTTTTTTAAATTGCGTGACAAACCAGCATAACAGACACAAATCACCCTGTCTTAATCAGTGCAGCAGTTATAATTGGAGAGACATTTCTGTTTTATCAAAACACAATTAGTAGAGTGTCTCCAGCCTCCAGACTGTCAAATCTCTCTGCTGTGTGTTGGTGGAGAACTTCATTAATTCCTACATGGTGTTGATCTCGGCTGAGTCCTCTTTCTCTCCTGGCTCTATTGTTTGTAGGCTCTGAATAATTTGCTCGTGTTAAAGCAGAGCAAAGCTCTTAAACCCAGATTTCCCTTGCTCATCCCATTGGCCCCCTCATTCCCTCGTTTATCTCGCTCTCTCACTCCGTCCAACCATTCCTCTCTCTGTATCAGTGTTTCTCTGGCTTGTCAGACCCGCCTCCCTCCTCCCTGAGTGTTATCCCAAAGAGCCTGTGCTGCAGGAAAAGATCCATCTTAACAAGTCATTTGCACTTGTTTTGATTCTCAAAACTATTTAACTTGTCTTCAACGCAAACTCTCTTTCCAGCAAGAATTTTCTTTGATCGATTTTCTTGAAAATGATAGAGCGGGATCTGCCTTAATCTGCCCTGCTTGCTACATAATACCGATTCCTGCTTCTTGAGCCATTATTGTGTAATCAGTTCTGACATAACTAACTTAATTTTCACTTGCTATCGGTTCTGTTTTGCCCCTCTCTTTTGCTGATAAATATAGCGAAATAGTGTTTATACCCTGTGATGGCACGGAATCTCTCAGGAACCTTCACCTCAGGCAGTGTTAATATTAAAGTTTGGTTCTGCTCTGTTTTTCAATTCAAGAAAAGTTATTTAGTTTTTATATAAGAAATACAATGCCATGAAACAAAAAGAAATTATCCATACGTGAAGATTCATTAAATATCTACTCAGTGTCATGCTGATGGGAAGTTGGGTAAGGTATCTAAGTAAAAAATTTCTAGATTTTCACAGCAAAACAGCTTTACAGCATTTTCACAATGAACTGAATATGCTGGGGAATTGTTTCAAAATGTAAAAGTCAAAAATAAGAACAATAAAACAACTCAATGCTGCTCGTCTGGCTTGACCAAAGTCTCCAAAAATCACCAGATTCAAAAGTAATGTTGATATGATATGTATTACCTTTTGTAGTCCGAAATGTTTACCGTAACTGCTACGCTAAAAGTTGCATTTTATAAGCAGTAGTCTTGTAATGTAACAGGTTGATTTTAAAAGTAATGGCCACACATTTGGTGACAAGATGGCATGATCTCTTTGGTGACAGTGTCATGGGGGACTCACTTCTCCAGCTCAACCTCCACCCATCTAGAAATATGTTTCACACTGTTTTCTTAAGTTTTTTAAGACACAGGCCTTAAATGGATCGCCTTTGTCTTAAAAAATGTATCCAAAGATGGCATATTGGTTTCCCATTTATTTAAATTAACATCCTTCTGCAATTTATTCAACACAGTGAATGGGCCCTGCCATGCTTCTTAAGGTTCTGAGTGTATTTGAGATCAGTAAACCTTCAGGACATAAAAGTTACTTAGACCAATAACTGCCCTTGTGTGGCATTTGAGGTGTCCTATCAGCAGTTTCACAGATGTCTTTCAGATAGCTGGTGTGTATTGCTTGCCAAAGGAGAAAAAAAAGCTTTTAAAGCCGCCGTGGTTGTTGTAGTATCACGTGTGACCACTGGCACTGATTGGCAGCAAGGTTAACTCTGCCACACAAAACCCACTGATCCTTTCCTGGAAAATATATTGAGGGGTGCTGCTTTTTTTTTAAATTTCTTGAATGAATAGAAAAAATGCCATTAGATACTTCATTAACAGAAAGGTGGGGGCCACAGAGCCAAAACACAACCATAATGACTGCTTAACACCAGAGGTGTTGCCAAAATAACATCGAGGATCTCAAGGATTACCACTTTAAATTCTCAGTGCACGTGTTAGTGTAGCGCTTGAGAGTGTGCTTGTGTGTGTGTCAGTGTGTATTTTAGGGGTTCTGTTTTGTCTTTATGCCACTGGCGCCAGCCTGCAGGCTTGGCACAAGAGACAGCATTCACCTCACATGACCAAACCTTTTACTCCAGTAAGCTTCCAGAGGACAAATGAAAGGTAGGGAGAGAGGAAAGATGAGGAGGGAGAAAGAGAGGAGCCTATTTGGGTGGAAGAAAGGTGGGGAGTGTTATTCAGAAACCATTAAGGGGCTGCTGAAAACCATGAAAGGACTTAGGTCAGGTTTTAGAGTGCAAGGGCAAGAGAGGAGGAATGAGAAGTAAGAAATGAGAGGATGGTTAAAGAGAGGAACTCAGGGGTATTGAAGAGTCTTGTTTCTACTTAAGTATTAAAATGTTATCTAAGTATTTAAATGTGCATTTTGAAGTATCAAAATAAAAAATGTGGATGCAAACACAGGATTTCAAAATAAAGTCTCTCAATTTTTGCAAGAAATGGCTTTCCACTTGTTTGAAGTTATTTTTTTCTTTCTTGAAAGGAGTTCATGCATATAGTGAAAGACAGAAAAACCTTTGCCTAATAAGTTCTGATGTTGCGAACTCTGAAGTCACATGACTGATAAGCTGTTTCCACTTCTAAAGAAGAAAAAGAAGCTATTAATGTTGATGCCATCTTCCTGGTTATTCCCATCATGCATAAAAAATGTTTTAGTTTTTCTTTGTTGTTCTTTAAAAAGGTTTTAGTGACAGTTAAAAAAAGCAGGTTTTGTTTCTACGACCTTGTTACCCTCTATTAGAGTCATTACGGCCATGTGCAACGCTGCCTTTAAAGGCATCTTCTGACGAAACTACACTCATTTACACCCTAGTTTATTCACTCCACACCTATTATGGAAATGGGCCTACAATTTTCTTTCTTTTTTTCTGTTTTGTAACATTTTAAAAGTTTTATGTCAAGTCAAGTTTGCGTTCAGCTCCTGGGTGTGATTTTCAGGTGGTGGCGGCGAGGGGGTCACAAAGGAAGATCAGGTCGGGCGAGGACAAAGAATAGGGATGTCGTGGTTGGAGGTGTCCCCAATAGCTGCAAGCAGACTCCCACAGTTGGAGACAGTCCAGGAAAACTGTGCCTGGGTACATCGTGTTCAGTCTCCCATTTCTCTCTCTCACTCCCTTTCTCACACACTTAGCACACACACCGACACACACACTCAGTACACACAGGCCAGTACACCAACACTCCTACGCTCAAATTTATTCCAAATTGCTAAGACATATTGACACAAAATAACAGCGTAAACACAGAAAACAATCTGTTAAGCCACACATACTGTACTTACAGATAAACAAAGACACACACAACAGACCTGTAACTTTTCATTTCATGGAAACTGAAAACTGTTGTCAGCAACATCACAAGGTTTAACTTAAAGGTTATACAGCAAATTAAGTACTGTGGGAAATACTCCTTTAACCCTGCCTGGTAAGTTCCTCTCCTGACACTGGTATAACCCCAAAAAACTCCTCTCTGTTCATCCAAGTTACATATTAAAAAGTATTTCATAAAACAAATCTGTCCATATGTCCACTGGTTCGGATGTCAACCTTCCACTTTGCCTTTATGAAGTAATCACAAATCTGTGTAATGTTTGTTCTTAAAAAACAGATGAAACATAAGAAAAATAAACTTACTGGCAGACTAAAATGTTGGGTTTTACTTGCTATAACACTAGAATAAATGTATGAACAGCACTGGGCTGCTATATAAGTTTTGTGTTGCTCTGGAAAAAGGCTCCTACAAGCTGCAGTTTCAGATCCTCTGGTAACACATGAAGGGTCACCATTTGCCTCCGCAGCTTTTCAACCAAAAAATGACCATGTCTTTGCCATAATTTAGTGAAGGTCATCCAAAGTTGCCTTGCAAAATACAAGTAAGTGGCCACACCAGGCATCCCCTGTTATACCCCTTGTTTCACTATAGCTCTGCACTGAAAGCTAATTGAATTGGTTCGTAATTATATGACGCATGAAATTCTGGCTGTCTGATTCTGTGTTTGTGAGACTTTGCAGTTCAGTTCCAAGATGTAAATGCTCTGGCACAGAGTTTTATTGTTTATTTTGCTTCTTGTAGGTCTTGTTAAATGTAAAAAAAACACCATATGGACATGTTAACAAAGTTAAACACTTGATTTTAATTGGACCATCTTCAAAAGGGAAATATGTGATTAAAATAAATTTAAAAAATTAAATTTTTCCCGTAGTTAATTAAAAAAATTAAAATAACATTTTTCCATTTTTTGTGGCTTACTGTCCTTGGGGGCGGAGGTGCTTGATTATGGGCTCATTGGTCACTTTGCCCCCGTCTCCTCAGGAGGTCCATTCAACTTTGCCGAGTGATGTTGCCTCACTGCAAGAGCAAGAAATACACACTTTCAACAAGACCAAGTCAGTTTGACCAGATGAGTTTGACCCCCTGCACTCACAACTACCCAGCACTAGCTCACTTGTCAAAAATAATTTTTGAGATTTAGAAAAAAAAAAAGAGAGTGTAATGTCTCTCCCCTGGTGAGCCACAAAGGTAATGCAGGTGGGCCGCGGTCTACACTATAATATATTCTTTCTTGTAGCCAATTCATGAGGATTATATATTCTTTGTTTGGAAAACAAAAATCTCTCTGTTCCATCTAATGTCTCCATTTCTCCCTCTCTCCCAATTCAGATGATTTTAAATATTTATTTTATTGTTCATAGCTTCACTGTTACCTTTGCTACCATTAAATAAATAATGTTATTTCGTATAATGAGCCATCTACTTCTCAGTGTTTGTTATGTACAGTATATATAAGTCCATGACAAAATAAGATGGGGAGATAGGCCTCAGAGGTTTTTTGCAGAATTTTTAGGGGGCCCTTAAGTCTCCAAAGTTTGGGAAGCGCTGCAGAAACTTCAATCACTCAGCTACTCAGTCACGGACAACCGTGCTTGTAGGGCTGCAGTCCAGCTAAAATCCACTCTCTGGCACTAATGTGATGAAGAGAAGTGCAGAAGGAGGGTAGATGGAGAGAGGCTCCAGTCTGTTAAATTTGGTTGCAAGCCATGGCCTGAGCTGAGTCCTCCCCCGGCCCCTCAGGAGCAGCCTGATGAAACTTAAATGAGTCTGTCTTAAAAAAACATTCTGCTACATTAGAGATTTGCAGTGACGCAGCACATCCAATTGACTGAGAGGGCCTCGGCAGTGACAGGTCTGTGTGAACTCAACAAGGAGTGGCACAGTGGATCCACAGACGGACTCACTTCGGGACAGCTGCTCTGCATGAAGACAGATGGAGAGTGTTAAAACAAGATGAGATGACGCACTGCATGCTTACCATTTTATCATGTTATCATGCATGTTTATCATCAAGTCATCTCCAGAATGAAAGTTTGTCCCTTCATTTTTTATCCACATAACCTCGGGCAAAAGTTATGCATTCGTTCCAGCTGTGCTAGAGCTGATGCTAATGGCTCAGTGATCATGCAGGTTTGGTACATTTTGTTCCCATATGTATATCTGCATTTTTGAAGGTTAAAAAATGTGCTTTCAGATCACTATTGCATATGATCTGCTCCCCTGCAGGAAGTGATCCATGAAGGGTTGATCCCTTAAAGCAACATTGTGTAAAAAAAATTTTTTTGTGCACTTTTTTTAAGAAAAGCTCAGCGAAGGGGCTAGAGATTAATTTAAGAAAAGGTCAAGAACTCTACATTTTTTGTGCACATCAGTGATCTCTCCTGGATCTTTAACACCACAACTCTGGCCAAAAAGGCTCAGGGGAGGATTCACCTTGTTATAAGACCCGAAGCAAGCAACATAGAAGTATTAGTATTACTTCCAGATTGTCACAGTAAATACTGGGGTCAAAAAGGCTGCCTTCATCCTGTCTGCACCACGCTACCTTACCAATCTAACTGCAAAATTTCACTTTCTCTTGCTATGATTGTTCATGAGGGGATAAAAGTTCCCACTTTCAGACACTTTTTCCTCAAAGGCATTCATGTTGTTGCACTTAGTTCAACACAGAGAGCAACAGAAGGAGTTGTTTATTGAATAAAAAAAGAGCACAAGAGAAAAGTACAAAACATGTCATCTTTCACACCTCCACACACCTGGCCACTTGCTGTGTTAAGTGGGTGTGAATGTTGTTGTAAGTTACAAAGAATCATCAGAATAACTCCCTAATTCCACCTTCGTCAGAGATTTTGTGTTTGACAATCAGACAAGTTTTGTTTAAGCAAACTGAGGCCCAAACTGGGCTCAATGCGCTGAGCACCACAAGCTACATGCCACTTATCTTAACTGTATCAAGGGGCAGGCAAATCTTCTCTTCAGTCATTGATATGAATGTTTCCAAATGTGGACAAATAAAAATTTAGGGGAAGATGTTGTACTTTTTATTCTGTTTCATTCCATTACTGCTTTTCAAACAAAGATTTTATATTAAAAGTATACTGGTGATGCAAATAAAATACACACTTAATCTAACTGAAAGCATAATTTTTTAAAATTTTCTATAAATATTGAAATAATATCATTAGTGTGAATACTTTAAGGCCACTGTAATGAGTTATAAAAAAAACTAACTCTGTGAAAACTCTGATTACTAAAATGTCTATCTTTTAAAGTACAATGCAATATTAAAGATTTAAGTTGTTCCCAACCTTAGTGATCTGGAGTTTTTCGCAAAATATGTATTTAATTTTTTTTTTTTTTTTTTTTTTACAAAATAAATAAGTTTAAACAAGTTTTAACTTACTGTAAATCAACTTAAAATTTGTTCCACTTTATGCACTGATGCTTTAATATAAACAATAAACAATTAATATACACAATGCTAGGATTTAATATATAAAATGACTTTTGATGTGCAGGGTGTAGGGGGATCAATGGCATAAAAGGAATGCAGTAGTGTTCAAAATTAAGAATTTATATTTTAATGTTTAATGTTTTTTTAGTGTCTGGTGATCTGAAAACAAGAATCCTTGATTTCTAATGTATGTGGGATGTAAATATATGTGCGTGTGTGTGTATGTATGTCTGTTTGTGTATATATGGGTGTGTGTATGTGTGTGTGTGTGTACCCAAGACAACTTTACAACTATGCTATTACAGAGACCATAGTCCTAATAAAAAAAGAGAAAAAGTTAGAAAAGTGAGTATCATCCAGCATATTTAGTTACTCAAAACCTAAATAATACATCTGCTTTTGATCACAGGTGCAGTGAATTTGAGTATATATTTGAATGGCAGTGCTTGTTGATTCAGACACTTAACATGGCGATGACTCTCAGTTTACCTGTATTTTTACTAAAAACACACACATATACACACACACACGCAAACAAACACACATAGACATTTGTTCGGTTGATCAAGATGACTCACTCATCCCCCTCTCCTTCCTCTGCTATATTTGGACTTATCTCCAGGCCTCAGCTAAACATTAAAAAGTGAAAAGAGACAAGCGGAGGAAGAGAAGGAACATATTTTGTGAGCGTGTTTGTGTGTGTGTATGTGTGTGTGTGTGCGTGTGTGTATGGGGGCAACCAGGACATGATTACACTCTCAACTGGGAACCATTCCCGCTGTGCACAACGTGTAAACTGTGTGACGTCAATGTGTACGCGTCAGAGCTGGGGAGACACTGCTTGTTTGCACAGTGGTACTCTCCCCTGCTGTTTCCAGTCCTTCAAGTAACAGAGTATTTATACAATCCATCGTGTTGCTTTAAGTGTGGACACCAGCTGCAGCGTGGTAGCCCCGCTCTGCCAGTGCAAGGTCCCAATATGGTCCTGCTGTCTGGCTTGATTGGAAGCAATAAAAAGGATTACGCTGATTGCACCACGAGGAGGGTTTCAAGTTAACAACAGCACTTTGATTTGTAACACCAAAATAGATCACAGCCTTTTTGTTTTTTTGCTTATGTCCGTCAGCATATGAAACAGTAACAGGGAACTAAAGTTGACAGATGAAAATAGATCCCAGTGTTTCATTTTAAACACCTTCTCCAGCCATTAGACTGTTGGTTAACTCAGACTCTCCACAGCTCTGTATAATAGAGGCCTCGGCATCTACTTCCCACCCCTACTGAGTTCCAGCACTTACACTCATTATTTCCCCAATCCTACGCAGTAATTAGATAGCTATTTCTCCAAATCAGCAGGCTCGCTCTGTTTTGATGTGACCAAAATACATTGATGCTGCCACCCTTGATCTCTCTCGCAGCACGATGACTATATGAAGGCTCAGAGAAACAGCAGGAGGGAATACAATGTGTATTTGTGTGTGTTTTCTGCTTAAAGACCTGTTTATCAGTTCATTTTTCAGCTTTAAACCTGTTGACCGAGAAATTGAGGCTGACTTGAGAGGCAGTTACTGTATCAACACAATGTGTTCTGCACTGCCTTGTGACTTTTACTGCACCCTGATTTCATTACTGCTGCACTTATTCTATCAGGTGAAAGGCCAATGCAGAGAGATAGAGTTTCCACTGCAGCACTGACTGTAGGTGGATACATGGATTCACAGCATTTCAGAGGAACAAAGGTCTCGATATTCTATGGTCAGGAATATAATTGCCTTTGTCACCTTTATAATCTGCAGATTTCTTTATTAACACATGTTTCTGTTTGTGAGAGACTGCTTATCAATTTGTTGTCAAGGACCAGAGCTCACCATGTTTTTCACATCAAATGACTAAATAGCCTGTGGGTAACAGAGAAGCTTTGTGTATTTGGGAAATTCCTCTGTCAACAGGGAGATTCAGCCTAAGTGGTAGCTCTAATCAACCAATCAGAGCTGGGACACATCTTCCTTCTACTGCTACTCTCGAGACACAGCTAACATGTCACATAACTGCATGTTTGGCTCCATAAAGTAATAGGAGAAACAAATCAAAAACTCATTACACAGACAATAATATACCAAGTTTAATATATTAATATATTAAGTTTTAAGTGAATCCTGTCAAAAAGGAGCAAAAAAACAAAACAAAACAAATTCTAATTAGCTGCATTACCATCAGCTGAGCTGAAGGAAATAATAGACTTCCTGAAGGCACATAAATTAGAGAAATAGAAAGAATCTTTTAGGAATTTATTAGCAACAGACCAGATGTTATTCTGTCAAGATAATGTCATCTATATTTCATTTTGTGGGACACATCCATGTTTTTATGCTCTGGCTGTACAGTTATGATAGCCGTATAATGGGCCCACATGGTCCAAATAGCAGGCGTGACTTCAGTGGGGAAAATGGACAGACAGGACAGACAGTCTCTGTTTCTAGCTGAGGATATACATTTTATTTTAAATGTAGTTTTATGTTTTTATCCCTGTTATGTGAATTTGTCAATTATTCCTCTGTTTCTGCATGGAATTATTTTTCAATAATTATAAAATCGCTTTTAAAATTGTAATTATTCTTTGCACATTTTTTTTAGACAAACATTGTATCCCCCTTTAATGATTTTGACATTATTTTTGTATTTTAAGGATACAGTGTTAAAACAGTGTTATTTTTGCTGCACTAATCAACTACTTTATACTGACAAAGAATCACGCATAATGTCTTAGCTGATCCCAAGCTTTCATCTAAAGGTAGAGTAGAAATCATTATAACTATCTTTTTCTTTTTTTCTGCTTTACTTTAACAGTGTTTTTTGCTCCAATAATCAATATTTCTTCACGGCATGTGGATCAAAAGATGACATTAATCATGAAATGTATTGCTTGTAGCAACAAATCCACAAAGTGTTGCTACCCAATCCTGCTTTTCCCCTTTGCTTTTATGGAGTTTTTCAGCCTCTTTTTGCTTTTTGTTTTGTTTGGCAAAAGAAACTCTGATCTCATCAAGCACAAATCCAGCTGCAGCAGACAGCTGTTTTCAGCAAAAATCTCAAATAAACCATCCGTACGCTGTCTGCCAGCACCAACTGGCAGAGACAAAATTAGCAACTCGCAAGTGAATGTAGTGGAGCATTTAGCAGCTGAAGAGCCTTACCATTTTATCAGGAACAGTTAAAGAAACAGAACTAAAAAAAAAAGTCCGAATAGTGGACTTACTGTCAATCAGTGGACAGAAGCAAAACTCCAAATGAATACTATTTGATACCAGCTGATACTTGGTGTCTATTGGTTGAAAAAATAGGTGACTATTTGCTAACTTGTTAGCCACAACAGATGTTGTTTTCAGCCAGTTCTACAATCCCCCAGTACAAAAACAAAAATGTAGCTTTAAGAAGTGTACTGACCAAAATAACCTACACAGATGTACATTCAGATCTGTCTTATAGCAGGACAAGCCTCTGATTCATGCCCTTCTCCACTCAGACAGACCCTCAGGAGGATCAGAAGTGTGTGCTTATGACATGACAGTATTTACACAGAAAGCAGAGAAGCGGAAGCCTGACATTTAGATTTAAACATAGATTTCAGCAGCTCCTCTGGTAACCATCAGAAACATAGGCCACACCACTTAACAATGCTGAAGTCCTTTTTCTTTTTAGGGAAAATGTTCACTTGCACAAGTATGCAGACTCGGACTAGTGTTCCAGTAACAGAGGAGGGGGATGTGATGATGCATACCAGAGGGACATGTGTTTATGAACAACTGTACTGCAGCAGTGAAGAGCCAAGAGAGTGAGCAATCATTTGAGATTAATGAGTGAAGACGAGCTTTGCTAACAGCAGACACGCAAGCACCATGACTGCAAACGAATTTGGCAAAGCAGAAAATCAACACCGTGATGCAGCTGTGAGAGTGGTGCAGACCACCATGTTCACAACTAGAACTACCTCAAAAGGCAGCCAAGTGTGAGCTTCAATCCAACATCATCATTCTAAAGACTTTAATAATTTTAGGGACAAAAAATGGTTGGAAAGTAATGGATTGACATTGACTTGATTTAATATTAAAATGATGGCCCTTCATTGTATTAAAATCATAATTAGCTGGACATATTAGGCAATATGGATGCATAATGTGGATGGAGATAACAAATTAAAGCAAAAGTATAAAGTTACATCTAAGCCAATGTAAGACACAAGGGAAATTTTGTGATGTACAAAACTAAATTTGTTAGGACTTAAATCAATGGCTTTGAGAGGAACTTTAAATCACCTTATCATTAACCAAGCCACAACATAATCCAATTTCTACTTCCATAAAACATTTTTATACATTAATAATCATTTTGAATAGAGAACTCTTACTCATACTGCTAGAGTATTTATTCATTGATTTTTTTGTGTGTGGAATCTCTGCTTTAACTTAACATTGGGATCTGAATGTTTGCAAAGCACACAACTGCACACAGAGTGCTCATGTTTATGCTCAGCTGCCAGTGGATACTAGAGGAATCACAGAGGTCAGATACCAGGCAGTTCATATCTCACAAACTCATTGCTATTTCAAGATGTGATTTCATGTTTAATTCTGAGTTATTATTTCATGTGGACAGAAAAGTGTCCATACTCAACAGCAGAAAGTAATTTGTAGAGACAGAATGTACAGTCAGTGCTAACTGGATGCTCCTCTCTGTTTGTTTCTCTACAGTGTCACTTTTGATTTAAGCTGATGGGTGTTGGGATGTAAAATTTATCATTTACAGCAGCTTTGACTCTTTCTCCTTTATGTTCTTGCCCCTCAGTGTTTTTTCCTCTCCTCTGCATCTACCTCAATCACTCCGCCGCTCCCCGCCTCCGTTTCGTCAGCGTCACTTGTTACCGTGGGAAGAACAATGCTGACATCACACTCATTATGTAATTCCATCAACTCAGAGTGGGGAGTGTTGCTTTTTTTAGCAACCGCTCAGCAACAACGGGTCATTCAAGCCTGCACATCTGCCCTGAGAGGGTGTAAGTTTGTGTGTTCGCTGTGTGCGTGTGTGTATGCGTGTGCATATGTGTGTGCGTGTGACCGCAGTGGCAGTGTATGTGCTAGTAAGCACATCTGCATGTTTATGTCTGATACAATCAGCCGGAAGATCCTGAGAGAGAGTAATGAAGGGCCACAGAGAGTGAGGCAGAAATACTGCAGTAACCCAAGGGCAGGTTGCTGCTCAAGTGGAGGGATGATGTACCTCCTCCTAACACACATACTCACACACACACGGAGGATAGCCAAAAACAAACAGCTCCTCTGACTAGCCAAGGTTAGATGTGGCGCATTGAAACATATGTTTCTCATAAGGGACTTTGAATCCCTCTGCTATAATGCTTCAGGCTCTCAGATGCTGCATCTCTTTGCAATATTTCACCAGGATGCACTTCCACTAAAAGCATAGCAAAGCTAATAGAGTTTCTCAAATATCAGGCAGGTCTGAATGCAAGCATACAGAAGAGAAGCTTTCCATGTGATGGAGAAACTGTTGGCAACTTGTGTCCGCCTGCCATGCAGCCCCTGGAGTGCTGATACAGAGAACAGTCTATCTCTCCTGCTCTCTTTGCTTCACACAGACGGAATAGAAAACAGAAGAAGAGGACTGGAGCTGAATCCCAATATTCCTCCTGAGCAGGCTCCTTAATGTGCTGAGGTGCAGGGCCTCAGTGCTACAGACAAAATGAAATCAAAATAAGAGAAGTTTTTTAGTTTTGTCTCCTCCTTTCTGTTTATATCTTATTTGTTTTGTCTGCTTTTTTATTCTTTTAGTTTTTTTACTCCCACATTTACATCTTCGTTGCTTTTCAGCCATGCTAGTGGTGTTGCTCTACAGATGTCATGGTTGATTAGTATGTTGGAGTGTTCACTGTTTTGGCCCAGACTGAGATATCTCCACAATATTTGAATGGATCGCCAAGCAGTTTTGTTCAAACACCCACGTTCCCTTCTTGATAAATAATAACTTTAATGATCCCCAAAATTTGCTCATTTGCAGGTCAGTATTTCAGTTTGCAGCAATCGTATGTGATGTAAGATTGTGAACACTGTAAACATTATACCTGCTAAACATCAGTATTGTCACAGTAAGCTCATATGAGTTTAAATATCCCAAGACTTAATGATGCTGCCTACACACTGTATCAGGATGCGACAGCAAACTAAACATTAACTAACATTGGGCTGCTAAAATGGTTTCATCCACGAGTTAACACAGCAGGTGGTGAGCTTGTGAGTGACACAGATCAAACACACCCCCAATGTTGCATGACCAACAGGTACATGCGGGATTAGCTGAATGCGGCATGCTAAAATGCTCTCTGTGGAGCCTTCAGTCTAATGAACCTCTAACTTTCTGCTGTTTCTGACAATATCTGTTTCAGTTATGACTCTACTGCCTTCCTCTTCTACTGTGTTTTATTACATTGCATCATACTCAACTCTCTCCAGTTATAAAATATAGATAGATAGATAGATAGATAGATAGATAGATAGATAGATAGATAGATAGATAGATAGATAGATGTACTATATTGATCCCAAATTTGGAAACTCCACTTTTGCAGCACTCCACAAACAAACAAACAAACAAACAATAGAAAAATACAAGAGTCACAAGAAGGAATCTTCAAGTGAATTAAGAAAGGGGCATTTACAAGGGAATAATTTAAAAAAAGGGGATTTACAAGGGAAATTAACAACAAGTGTGTGCAGAACAAAAAAAAAAGCGCAAGATGTGCAAATGGCAGTAGTGCGGAAGCAAAGATGTGCAAGATTTAAGAAAGCAGTATTGCACATATTTGCCATTGAGTCCTTAAAAAGTCCAGAATGTTTTCTGTCACACAGCGGGGAAGAGTTGTTAAGGGTTATGGCACGTGACAGGAAGGATTTCCTAAAGCGTTCCTTCAGACAACGAAGCTTGTTCCCTTCCTCCTGAAGTCAATCACCATCTCCTTGGTCTTATCCACATTAAGCAGCAGGTGATTATCCCCAGTCCACTCCACAAATCCATCCACCAGTCCTCTGTACTCCTCCTCCCATCCACCGTTTATACACCCTACAACTGCAGAGTCATCAGAAAACTTCTAAAGGTAGCATGACTCTGTGTTGTACTGGAAGTCACTGGTGTACAAGGTGAACAGGAAAGGAGAGAGAACAGTGCCCT
>JAQMCX010000034.1:6856044-6878764 GCA_029814765.1 Acanthurus leucopareius
ACAGAGTAGTGACTGCAGACAGAGAGGAGCGGCTGCATCAGGGCCAAAATAACCCAGTTTTAAATTGATCTCTTATCAGCCGTCGGATAAAAAAAAAAGGCTGATGATATGCGTCAAAATGCCGAATATCGGCGTCGATAATCGGCCCGGCCGATAATCGGTCTATCCCTACTTTTTTCCTAAATACACACACACACGCACAGGCTTAGCTTGCCCTCAGCTCACATGCATCTCTCTAAACACTTATCCAAACTACTTTAAACCCAGTACTGACTGAGTAGTTATCAAAACGTTTAAATTTAAACTCTAATTGGCTAGTATCTAATTAGGTATGACCACTGCTGAGAAAGAAGGTTAACCTTAACCCACTGTCTACATGGCTCTGGGTCAGGTTTTTTCTCCCCTTGATTAATATAACCTAATTTAACTGGAATAAATATCAAAAAACTTGTGTCATTCATATTTTAATATTTTATTCAATTATCTATGCATCATCATCTAATTTCCACATCAACCCTTTCTCTGAGCTGAGGAATTAGTGTTTTTATTTCTTGTACAAAATAAACAAAATGTAAAATGAAAAGAGATTCTAGAGATTCAAGGGATCCTGTTTGTCTGTCCTGTGAACCTTCCCGTCCGGTAAGTGTCACCCTTTGGTTATTGGACTACCGTTTGAAGCCTTGACATTGACATTGGTGCTGTCACCATCTTGGTTTGTTGGAAACAGAAGTGATATGGAAGAGAGGGTGCAGCTTGGGGAGAATATGTATTGCTATGCCCTCATCTCTACTGGATCTGACTGAGAACCTGAGTACACAGTGCAGTCATTACTGGTTAATCACAAGGTAGCAACTCTGTGTAGCACACCCTGCTTTTATTGTCTATTTTACCCTAAATATTATTACAATTTTAACCACATTATTGCAATTTAAACCTTATTAGAAAACTGTTTAATGAAGTAATAAATCAAGAGAGAAATAGGTTTTTATGTCATTTGTTTATTTATTTGAAATCAGCACAGCTGCCCCCTGCTGGTTATTAGAAAAAAAATGCAAGTTTAATGCACTAGCACATTGGCTTCACTTTTTAGACCTGGAAGCTTCATCCACTACTTACACTGTCTATGTACTTCGCTCAATCTGAAGAACCCAGACGCCACACTTGTTTAACACCGTTCACTTGTTTCTTAAAACTATTGATACTGAAACTGTTGCATGTCCAAACTGCACCAAATTGGCATAGGCTAATGCATTTGTCTGCTGCTGTCAGTTACTCACAACCCTCACAGCAACCACTATAACGGCTTCTCGTGTGCCGCTGTTCCTTTGTGGACACGTGGCTGTTGATAGGGGGTCTACATCTGTTGTGGGTTGTGTTGTTATGACCTGCCCTTTCTGAAACTGGATCCTCATGTTGTAGAGTGTACTTTTAGGACCATGACTCAGGAACAACATCTTGGGCATTTGGGTACTACGTGTGTGGTGACAGTATGGCACAGGCAAAAATACTTTTATGTGCATGGCTCTCACAGATGTCACATGCTTTCTGTCTGTCACTGGAAACACACAAACATAGAGGAAACACAGACAAATGTAATTGAGTGTTAACCCTGGGCTTTCTTGCACCTGTTTCATATTCTAATCAGCTGTGTGGTCTTCTAACCAAGGAAACAACCATGAGAATAGAACATCTATTTACAACCTGAGCCCTGCCGTCCAATTAATCACCAAGCAGCCAACAGGGTGACTAAAATTAATAAGAGCAACAGCTGGCACAGCAAATACAGAGCAAGAAGAGGAAGACGAGAGAGGAAATGCAAGGAGGGAACTGAGTACATTAAAGTTAATATAAGACTGAAGAGGAAGAGCAGAGGAGGAGGAACACAGGCAGATGCATCAGTGCCCTTTACCCTCAGATGAATTCATCAACAAGGGGTCAACACAAGTGCCTGTTTTATTTTTGGACACTGGCAGAGGCACATAGGGACATGTGTGATGTCCTCCACCTCCAGCAAACACACACACATGCGCACACACACGCACACACATACACAGGCACACAAGCACACACACGCACACAAGCATACACACATACAGAGCCCCTGAGGCTGGCATCGACTTAGCCGGCAGGGTCCAAACTAATTTGCTCACAATCTAACAAAGTAATTCACTGCAAACTCCTCTGGACAACTGTCTAAATACTCATCCTGCTGCAGGGTGCAATGAGATACTGCATAATGAGATGCTATTTGTTTCTGGGGACATGAGAGTGTGTGTGAGTGTACCTTCAAGCATGGTTTAAAAAATGCATGTGTGTATTTGCCTGTATAATATGTGCATATGGATCCCCTGATATGAAATTTGTAAAAAGAGATTATATGAAATCTGTAAAGAAAATTTGCATTTGCATTTGGGTTTATTAGTTAAAGAAAACCTTAAAAAGTTTCTAATGAAACTTAAATTCTTGTGTTTAAGTGTGTGTCTGACTTTATACTGTGTGTGTCAGATGTGTAAGAATAACACCACTAAAACATAACAAATTTTTATTCTTTTCATATTTTTTCATGTTTTTCTGACCTTATTACGTAATTTGCAGGGATGTATTTTTGGAGTTACTCTTCCCCATGAGGATAAAAGAAATGCTGAAATAAGTATCTGTTCTATTTGATTTAAAAAATGGTCATATTTAACCAAATACATGAACAGCTGAAATGAATTAATACATTAATAATTAAATGCTCATTCAAAGGTTTTTTTTCTTTATTTCTATAAGATTGTACTTTTAGATTTGATTGTTGAATAATGCATTCATTTCATCTATTTGTTTTTCAAATTAGGCTGTTTTATTAATTACGTATTTATTTCAGACTTATTCATATATATCATTCTTTAATGATAAAACAATTTTTAATCCCATCAGTGATTATGAAAAGAGACCTTAAGCATTACAATAAAGCATTGATCTTCACCTAAATGTTGTGATATTATATTAATGATATTATTTATTTTTCATATTTTTAATAGATTTTGCATGAACATATACATGTTCGTATGTTTTCCAGAAGTTAGAAAGAGGTGGTAGGTGTATACATGCACACAGTATCATGGATTTGTGAGGTACAGGACTGCAAAAAAAATCAATATAATAACAGATACAGACTATCATTGACTTCAGAAAACAATGTTTTTTCCAAAATATAAACTTTTATGAACCAAGAAAAACAGCCCTATTCTCTGCTTTCTGACATTTTTTTCAAGCTTTAGACAGTGAAGAAGAAAAGACAACAGAAGTAGTGCATAATTTTTAAACTTCTGCCAGTGCAAAATCATCTTCATTAGTGATTCTCCTTTAAGGCTCTGAAAGTCATGAACATTAGCACTAATAAAATATTTTTAGTGTGTGTTTGAGCTTTTAAAGGGGGCTCAGGGTCTCGAGGAATGCAAACAAAACATTAGAGTTATGGGTGGAAAAGGTAAGATTAACCAAAAAAGGGAAGATATGGAGGAAAAAACAGAGCAGTAAATGGTGACAGGTATGACCTGTGGGTGTCTTTTAGTGTGTCTAACTGTCACTTCTTTGTTTACTGCATCTGCCCTGAGCTTTTTTGTCCCAGCTAAAGTAACTTCTTCCCAGGATCCTGTATCCTCATCCTCAGCTGCTGAGCAAGACGGCATTTACATAATCCTTGTGGATGCATCCCTGTAAAGATCCCTCATAAACATCACAGCGTGTAGCTATCAGTTTCTATAAGAACTCTTTCAGTAAGCTGGTCATCAGGGGATAATGGCACAAAGAGGTAAACAAACCTCTGTGAAGCCCTTTTTTATTTCACACATATAAAGATAAAACACATGCATGAAGTATAGAAAAAGAAAGAAAGAAAATGTTTGAAAGTGTGGTAGAAAGCTGTCATAGCTTACATGAAACCAAATCAGAAGCATACAAAATGTAAAATACAAACTTACAAGGTCCCCAATACATTTTAAATATAGTGAGTAAATAAGATGAACATTTTAGTTTGAAAAAATGTGGAAAAGTGGGAGTTTGCCAAAAAGACAGTATGAACAATAGTCACAGGGAGTAAACCTTATTGATCTAAATCAAATGCTTTTGACAGCAAGATGCGACTCACTATTTGTGCACAGACAAACCCATTAAATATACATTAAATTCTACAAGATAGCACTGCGATATGTGATAGAAAATTAACCATGCAATGTTTTTTACACAGGAAGCCAAAGATACTGAGCCTGTTATATTGGAAAGTTATGAAATTGTAAATTATGGACAAAGTAAAAAACTTAAACTTTTATTTAAATGTACATTTCAAAATCTAAATTCAAATAAAATTGAACAGATTAGTACAATGCACACCTGGTACAACAGCTCCTGAAAAAGCAACTAATCTAATAAACTATTTCTACACATGGAATGTTCTATACAGATGAGTTTGGAAAATATTATTCCAATAAATGGTACAATAAGTTTAGTATAGATCAATTAAACTATAGTAAAATAACAAGAAACATGTATTATGTAAAAAAACAAAACAAACAAACTTGTATTTTTCCAGATAGTGATTTCAATGCAGCAAGAACAAACCGTCTTTCTCCAAGATATTTTTTTCTTAATCAGCATATCTGAGAAAGTATAAAGTTTAATGTGCTTACAGTACTTTTTTTTTTTTTAATTTCCCACTTATTTGCATATTTTATCAGTGATCACAGGGTCATGGCCTCTCACCCCTCTAGGGTGAAATATTATTCCTTTGGTTTTGCTAGTAATAAAAATCATACCAGATCTTAAATGATACAAACTGTGGTGCATTAGTGGACAATCATGACCATGCAGCAGGCTCAGAATAATAGCCCTAACCCTAACCCTAACCCATTAGAGAATTTGATGATATGGTTATTAGGTTGACTGCTTCTGCAATCATTGGTGTACAATCTGAAAGGAATGGGCGAGCTCACACAGCTTTGACATACCCTTGTACTACAACGTTTGAACATAGATAGAGAACTGTTGACCTTAACCTGTTGAGACTGAAAAAGAATAAAACCATTAAAAAATCCTATAATGATAGGATTCATTTGCATACCATTCAGATACTTTACAAGAAGGTATAGCTGGTGAACATTGAAAACAGCTGAATTCTGCAAATAAAACATATGCATAAGCCTTAGGATCTTCTGACGTTAATACCAGCATCCTCTGCTCTCTGCCCCTGCCTGTATGTAAACTGCAAGAGGTTCATACAAGAACACACCTCTGTCTTAAGCATGTTGATTAGAACTCCTTCAACACATTTCATCTCTAGGGATGTTAAGGTTATTGGGTCTAAAATCATTATAAACACACTGACATGATACTTTAAAAACTAAGATGATACCAGACTTTTTCCAAAGAGTTGGCACAGTGTGACTATCAAGGGGTTTTTGAAAATCTGGCACCACGCGGCTGCTAATTTAGATGAGCAATTTATTTTATAGGAAGGCAGGTACAGAGAGGCTAATTTTCCAAGTAATCAACATTATCATTTATATTATTTGGGCTACTACTGTCACTGCATTCTACAAAGTGCCCATAAGATTTAATTTATGTTTTTGATTTATATGGAATGATTATTTAAGTTAAAATTTTCAAAAAAGTTAAGAAGCAAAGTTGTTCTCATCTTAGAAGAAAAAGCAGAAGAAGAAAAGCACTTCTACCTTATGTATAAACAATTTACGACTTGTTCAGGTGCCTTTTTTTTCAGTGTGGACGGTGGATGGTGGAGAGATGGTGGAGGGAAGGTGAGGTGTGAGTGGAAACACTGACCCAATCAACCTGAGCCCATGAGCCCAGTGTCTGTTGACCTCCTCGTCTCTGGTTTCTCCTCTGTTCACTTGAAACCGGCTGTCAGTCACTGCAAAACAGGAACAGACACATGCATGATCCCTGTATGTCGCACCGGTGAGGATTCTCTCATTCATTCCATTTGGACGGTAACCTTTACCTCCGTCACATCCTCTGTCCTCCAAAACAACAGATCAGCTTACTTTTTGTTTCTCTGGTCCATATTAGTCCTTATGGCAGCTCTGTGTGACCTCCACAGGCTGCATGAGCAGAGAGAGAAACTGAAATATGAGCTCATGGAAGTGGAGAAGAAAAATGAACTGTGCAATATTTACATCTCAGGTATTAAGCTGGCAATTTTCCTGAGAGCACCTCACAGCAAGTTAGTGCTTTTGTTCAAGGTCACCTGTATGACAGTTGATGGACTCATTGGTTGTTTTCGTGAGCACTGGACCTTTGACCTTTTGCTGCAGGGTAGTGTCACTGACAACGAGCCCAGCATGCAATCCATTTCATTTCCTGTTCATGCATTTGGTTAATGCTCTTACTCAGAATGACTTACAGGGAGTGAAACAGAGAGTTTCGGTATTGTGGTCACCTTCAAAAAGCTGTTTGGCTGATATCTGAAGCTTGAAAGTACCTCACAAAGGTGTCTTGTGTTATGCAGGCAAACATATTCAAATTCACTGAATGTCTTTTGGAGATACCAGAGTTACCAAAAATACCATTAATGTCAGACTGCATTTTAAGAATTTATGTAAAATGATGCACAAGACATGTAGAATAGTCCACATCATGAATTAATAGATGAAGCTTGTATGACTACCAGCCTCTTTATTATATATAGCTGACAAAGTTGACTTCAGTGGGCACCATGAATGCAGCATAAACCACAGAAAGTTAAAAAGACCTTTCCAACTGAAACCATCTGATACTTACTTCAAACAAAAGCTTTGAAACAAAGACAAAGCCACAGTCACAGTCATGAGATCTTTGCAGAGGTGTGATTGGGTCAATTTGGCAGATTCAAGGTCAGTTTGATATAAGCATTGCTGTCGATGAATAATCAACCTGCTGCTCTACCATTGAACTACTTTGAAAAAAAGGGTGCATCATGTCATAATGACTGTAAGCTTAGGTGTTTTTTTGAATAACCAACTATGCATCATACAGATATAATTATCGATAGTGTGTCATTAGGTTGAATGGACTGCAAATCTGATGGATTAGCAAATAAAGAGACTGCTCTACAGCACATAACTGGTTCGGAAGCTTTTCTCATACAGCAAACAAAACAAAAGCTTGTTTAGTGCCAGCTGCAGTTGGTAGGAGTGTCAGGCTGAAAAATCACAAGCATGTTGATGTTAGATCACTGAAATGTGGTTTGGTTGTATTTAATGACTGACAGACTGATTCAAAGCAAAAACCTTCATCAGACCTTTAGTTATCAGAGTATTATTTTGTAGATGCTTTTGTTTTATCCACATTTTAATTTTACATGATGTACCTTCAAAATCCAAGATGATCTGTCGTAGATTCCTTTTTTTATTTTAAGAATGGCACTAAAAATAGTATAATTACCATAATTTCCAGACTATAAGCCGCTACTTTTTTCACACGCTTTGAACTCTGCGGCTTAAACAATGATGCAGCTAATTTGTGGCTTTTTACGGCCTAAAGAGCTTCATGCCACCAATACACTCAGCCTCGTCACATCAGACCAATGAAATTACCGAACAGCTCACAGTTGATCAATGGAACTGTTCGAATTATATCAAACGCACTTACATGAAATTCTTCAGATCAGTCATTTTGCGCTTCATGCACATGCCCTCATCATGGATAGCAAAGGTAGCGATCAATGACTTTTCTGGTTGGCTACTGTATTTTTTATTTTTTTAACCGGCTGTGTTACAGGCACTGTTCGAAAAAATACATTTATTTAATTAAAAGTTAAAAAAATCTTTCTGTATTATATTTTTCTGTGTAAATATCCCATTTTAAAACGTGAACATCTGCGGCTTATAGACAAGTGCGGCCTATATATGTACAAAATCTTTTTTCTTTTTAAATTTAGTGGGTGTGGCTTATACTCAGGTGCGCTCAGTAGTCCGAAAATTACGGTACATTTGTTCATGACATATCCACAGAGCTAATACTTTTATTGTTGGTAGTGGGTTAATGGTGCCACATACAGCATTTTATCGAGTCACAACGGACAATGAAATTGCAGTGTGTGCCCACCTCCAGATAGTGGGTTAGTACTAAGTAGTGAAGTGTGTGAGCGGTTTACTTGGGGCTAAACTCGGCAGAGGGATTGAATTAGGAGGAGTGAGAGGCTGAGTGGAGCTAATTGGGAGCGACAGGGCCTTGTTAGTGTCTTAGAGAAGAGCTGAATGGAGCAGCACAGTTCACCTTACTTACAGTATAGTGCATTTCACTTAGTGTTGTGTCCCTCACAAACATTATGTTCAAAGGCACAAATCTTTTGGGACAAACAACTGAACACTTCCTGAAAGGATCCGTATATTAGTCAGTTCAGTTGAGCTCTCGAGCTGTGAGCGAATGTGCAGGGACACACTCTGAGTGAGTCACTCTGGTCTTGTCATTTGTTCGCAGGAATACACTCACTCACTTGGAGAAGGTTTCAGTTAAATCATAGGAGGAACGGGGTGTGTTCAGCATGAAACAATTGAATAACAGAAGTCTCAGACTGCAATCCAGATATGTGACATAGATATTATGGGCTAACATTTAGAGTGACTGTGCCCTTTCTCAGCTCACCAGTTTATCCTCTACAAATGCTAGTTCATGTTAGCTTGCTAGCTAAACTGAGCTAAATTGCTAGGCCTTGTTCCAGTTAAGCATGTGGGAATAAACACCATTACCCCATAAAAACTAAAAAATGTTAATCAGTGCTTAAATAAATTAAGTAAGATTTTTTATGCATTTTAAAATATTCTTTATGTATATTTTTTAACATTTTTAACATTCTCTCTTTCATTCTCTTTCACATTCTCTTTTAGGAGCCATGTCAACAGTTATTCAGTTGCTTTCATTTCTTACTTTTCAACTGATATTTTAACACCAATCTCTTCCAAAGCTTGCACTTTGACCCTTTAAATCTTCCAAGGTCTCATGTCAGCAAAAACCAAAAAAATGTCTTCAGCTCTCTTAAATCCTGCAAATTCCACTGCACTTTATATACTACAACTGCCATCAGTGTTAGCACTATTAAACTAAAGGCTTTTAGTAGTACTTCTATTCCTGTTTAACTGTTTGAACAGAAAAACTTAAGCGACCAGAAAATGTTCATCTTTGAAAAATATAATCTTTCATAGCTGTAAGGAAGATTTGTGTTTTAAAAAACATTGAAAAAGAGGCAAAACCAGGATCCATATGTGGAGTATAAAAGATGAACAACATGATATTCAGCTAGAAAACATAAATGGTATTGGTTAAATATATACATTTGTATTGGCTTAAACTCAAAATTCTTTTTGATCAAAAGGGGATATGAGAAAGAGTCTGGTATTCTGTGTTTTCACACAGGCAGTTTGTCCAGTAAGTGAGTCATATATCATTAAGGGTCAGGCTGCTGAACTGGCCTAACAAGCCTTTGCAGACCTTGTTAGCGCCCTCCATAAAGCTTCGTCTATTATCTGAGGAAGGAATAACCACAGTAACGGTGAGCTTTAAAACTGTTACTTGATTTCTACACCCTAACAGCATAATGGTTTGTTCACATCTCTTTTATCTTTATCATTTCCCCACACTGAACAGACTCACTACCCGTAACCCTTGCGCTCCACTGGCTACATGTTGGAGCAGAATGCAAATGCGCTGTTATTCAGTGTGAGAAAGCGGAACTGGGAGTTGAATGTGATCATTAACTGTGGGCCACAATTGCCGTCCATATGGAGAGGGCATGGCTGCACATAAAGAACCTCAGTGCACAATGGGTTAAACATCTCTTACAATCGACGCCTGTCAGGGGTGAGGGGGTGGGGGTGGGGAGGCACTCTACTGTAATATGCGGCATGACAGATTAGGCAATAAATCACACATTAACAAAATCACATTGTGTGGAGAAAGAAGGAGAGGAAGAGGGGGGCAGAAGGGGATGCTTTGACCTGAGGGAGGGAATGGGAGTAAGTGCAGTTTAGTGTGCAAATCATTTAGGTTGAATAGTTGCCACGTAGGAAGGCAGCTTCTCACACAGAGACAGACACTAGCAAAGGGGGCTTAAAATCCTCAGGCAAGAAGGCAAGGTGACGTCTACTTTCTTACCACAAACAGAATTGAAACACTGACCCCAACCTTTAATGTGATCCTTGCAGCTCTCCTCTGTGAGAGGCTGCCCTCAGAGGATCAGAGTCTGGAGTCAGCATGGAAACAAATCATTCCCTGGCTAACGGGTAGAGGTTCAATTAGATGCACTGCCTCGAACGGACTAGAATTCAATTATGTAAAGAACGAGTTACGGTTGAAGGATGGAAATAAACAAGGTGCCCTGATGTTTTATTCATCCTACACCCCAAAATACCTCCTGCATTAAACAACAGCAGCAGTCAGCTTTAACTCCAGAGTCTAAAGTCCTTTTTTCCAGTGCTGTTTGCCTTTAAGTCTTCAAATTAGAGGGATAAAAAAATACATATTTGCAAAGACTTGTTTGATTTAAACAATTTGCAAGAAATATAGCTGCACAGAAACTGCAGTGTTTTTTGTTCCCTCAAAAGATTTCAGTAGTTGAATGCATTGACAGCTCTGGGTAAAGGGATTCTCTCTAGATGTGATTTATCAACCATAATGACATAAAAAATAGTACTTAGATCAGTTGTAGAGCACAACACTTATACACTTACAGCACTTATGAACACTTGATAAGCAATGAATTAACACACTATAATCACACTGAAATGCAACTAAATACAGATGCCATTTTAAGTGTTTTTTAAAGTTGTAATCCTTAATATTTTAGTCTAGTTTGTTGCAAAATGCTGTGTTTCCTGCAACTGCTTAGCAGCAAACGCCACCCCATTATTTTGTAATACTACTACTACTAGTACTACTACTACAACTACTACTACTGCTAATATTAATAATAATAATTATAATAATAATAATAAAAGAAAGTTGACCGTAACAGTAATTCTGAAACAAATGGAATACTGTGAGCCATATCCATAAGGTGACATCATTATATTTATTAACTGTGTTTATGAGATTAGTTATTAAATTTACCTTTTTATTAATAAATACTTTTTTTTCACTCTCCGCAACAATACAGCTAACACCATTCACCAATGAAGGCCATTCAATGCAGTTAAAAGCTTCAGAAAGAATCTGGGAAATAAGGGGTGGAGTCTTGAGCTTTATGATCTTGACCAGAGGGACAGTAATTCAGCTTCTCCTCCCAACTGTGGTGTCCTTTTCCTGAGCTTGGTGCATGCTGACCCTCACAGCCTGTGGTGTCAGTTTAACATGCAGAGCAGCAGCTCTCTCAACGCCCACCATCAATGAATCATGCACACTCACACACACACAAACATACGCACACACATAACATTTAATTTCATCCCCATAGCCGACAGCTCGTTAATTTTACACTCCATAAAGGCGTGAAGAGCATTGCATCAATATTGAACACAATCACTTTGCTGAGACCAGCAGATAAAAACACACACGCACAGAAGTAAATACAATAGTTAATCATCTTAAATGATGTGTATTGTGTGTTATAAATTCTCACATTTGTATGTCTGTACAGTGAATATACGGCAGCATGGCATTGTCACAGTATGTTTGGTTAGATTTGAGTCTTCAAAACATGAAGGAAGTAAATGTGGCACATTTTCAACCTTTCCTTTTTGTAAAGGTTCTGCGGCTGAGGAGATTTTAAAAGTAATAATAATAATAATAAAACACTTCCTGCTCAGAAAACCAGCAGGTTGGTCAGGTCCTGATGAGAACTCAACCTGCAAAAATAAAGAAACACTTTGACTATGAGGAAAAGAAAAAACACCCACACCCTTCTTCAGATCAACCATTGTTTTCTGTGTGGCATTTGGTGTTTCAAACACATGGTGACTGTCTTTTGACTGGGTATAATTTTTTTCAATATGACCATAACTGTCAAATGTGATAAAAGTGTTTTATTAAGGTAATGCCACCATGAGCCTCCAGAACAGCTTGGGAACACTTTGGCATAGATTTGTCAAGTTTCTACATTCAACTGGAGGGATAAATAGCACATTTCTAAAAGATATTCCTCTATATAGATGTCAGAGGCATTTGGACAATGAGTATGAGGGCCCCTTATATAAGAAGGACACATTAAAATAATGACAGTAGAATTAGTATTCGTGGAAGTAAGACAGGGGCATAAGGATAGAGTACAGGGTCCAGAATTTTGTGTTAAGCATCTGTTTTTTGTCATTAAATAAGACATCTGTTGAAATTTGCAATGCAATTAATGCAATATGAAAATCTCACCTTTGCTTTTTGAAACTTGGAGAAATACACAAATGTCTGTAATTGACGAATAAGATTAAATTTGATCTTATATTTTTGTTCTAAGCATAGAGCTGGAGCTAAAATGAGTTTAGCTTAGCATATTGACTAAAGGAAGGGTGAAAAAACTGAGGTCTTTCCAAACTAAAAAAACATGGCATTTCTTGCTTGTGAACACATTAAGAATAAAATTTATGACTCTCTCTTAAAGACATGAAATTCTATAATAAAAAGTTACTTGTCCTGACATTTTGTGAGAAATTAAAGTGTGCTACTTAGCTTTGCTTTTTACTTTGCACAGAACTCAGCTATCTGATTTGCTTGTCCTCCAGTTTATATGCTACTCTAAGCTAACCTGTCCTGGCTCTAGCTTTGTGCAGAACACACAGACATGAGACTAGTATTAATTTAATTGATTTAATTCTCAGTTAAAAAAAAGCAAATAAGTAAATTTTCAAAAAGCTTAATTAATTTAAAGATCCTCATCTTTGGTTTGATAGCTAGTTGGGCCTTGGGTCTTGATTGAAAACCTACAGTTGACAGAATCATGAGAGAATCGACCTTCTCTTGCTGCTCTCTGTACCTCAAAGGCATCTGAGCAGCAGTAACTGCAAATGATTCATTGGCTCACAAAGTGAGAATACACATACGTGCACATGCACGTGCACATACACAAATATACGACCAAGCCAAACTGAGCCTGTCACCTCAGAAGGTCAGTATTTGGAAAGATGGAAGGTGACACCTCCTGACACAGACCCCGCTCTGCATCCCCTGTTCACAAAGGAGCAGGACAATAAGAAGGACGATGAGGTACAGACACACACATGGCCTACACACACATCCCAGTATGAGTCCCAATAAGCCATGTCTCATCTCAACATGCACTCATGTCACAGGTTGATGTAGAGCTGAAATCTCATCCACTTCATTACGTCTTCAGGCAGATATCAGCAGCTGTGCACAGTGCTGCTCATTTTCCCGCTGATAGCTATGCCAGCAGAATGTAACTCTATTGATTTGTTATTGCAGGAACTATGGGCTATTAAAAAGAGAAAATATCCCTGGCCCTGTGAAAAGGCCAGCACACAGGAGAAGGAGAGGAAATAACACCAATTTGACGAAAACACTAGATATGCAACATGATCGTACCAAGTTGTTGATGAAAAGTCCACTGGTGAGGGAGAGAGAGAGCTGCCTGAATGCACAAAGTAGGCGAAAACACTCTTCCACCACTGAGTGAATAATAGAGTCACACACTTTGGTCGGTGTCTGGTACATGGCACTGTTTTTTCTTTAGCAGCCAAGGACTTAGCAATTTGCGAGGGAGCATATGTATACAAGCAGACTCGGGCATTCTTCCCTTCCACTGTGCTTACATAACCCAGAAACTAGTCCTCACCCATTGTTCCACCTTTCTCTGCCCCCTGTTCAACTCCCTCTTTCAACTCCCTCTTGTACCCTCCACAGGGTTTCCCCCTTTCTCCTCACCTTATAGTCCCCCCCATCTCTCCCTCCACTGGCCCTATTTGCCTCTGATCTCCTGCTCCTCTCTCCCTCCTCTCCCTCCATCAAATGGTAGTATGTATCTGTTCGCCCACTGCCGTCGACTAGGGCGGCGCTTTGAACCCAAGGATGAAAGAGCTCATCCTGTAATGAGAATCTTAATGCCGAGAAACTGTTTGGCTCTAACACACAAATGCACACACTCGCACGCACAAATATGAACACACACACACACAAGCATGGACACACACTCGAAGACTTTGAAAAAGTGAATTTTACAGTGGTACTCGGCTCACAACACGGCTGCATGTCTAATGCGAGCTATTTTGAAATTCTGCTGCTGCAGGAAAGTTGAGTTAAAGTGGTTATGTAATTTCAAAGTATCATTCTCGCTTGTTGTGGACGGATTGCATGCATACGTTCAGAGCAGAGAAGTGGCCTTTTTTAACAGAAGTAAATAGCTGAAATCTATGGTTGTAAACTAGTAAACACTGACGCCACACTGATCAGGTATGACGAAATCCATGGGCATCAAGATTCTGTGAATTTGGCCTTGAGCACGTCCATGGGCTCCATACAGGACAGGCGTTAAGATATGCTTGAGGACTATGATTTTGGTGTGTTGTAACAACGACAAAAAATGGGGGAACTTTTTTTCTATAACAACCCAGAGCTTGTTTTTGTGGGTTTGACTGTGCTTTCTGTTTGTAATAATATAATTTCACTCACTAAGGTAATTGCTCAGATCTGGGTACATGGTGCCATCTTTAAAAAGATATTTGGGGCACGAACACTCAGTCGATTGAATGGGTTTAAACAAACCCTTTAATTAGTCAAATTGTGTCCATGCAAAATTCCTTGTTCATCTTTGACCAAACATATTTGCTTTCGTGTTACATGTATATATACAGTTTTCCTGAGCAATGAGGAATTATTGCCAAGATATGTATTTTTCAATCTCCAAATCCAGTGTGCTAGGATAACCTAGCTGTATAATTGGCTTGTGTTGGACTTTGTTTGATTATCTTACCACTTCTCACCCCATCAGACTTCACTGTAGCAATGTCCATGTAGGTGCTGATTTAATAGGTGCTCCAGCACTGGACAGTTGTGAGCATCTACTGTAATACCATACTATTAGATGACTGTATCAGAAGGATAGTAACTTTGTCCAATGAAGATACATTGAAGCAAAAACACGATGTCAAATCCAAATTTTATTTGTGAGGTAAATGAGTGTCCACATTTAGAACTAAATTTATTGGTGCCATCTGACAGTCTCTTTAAAGGTTTAATCATTTATGTAAAAGTAGAAGTTTCAGAGTCCTGTAATGAGCAGCAAGCATCCACTTGTCTCCTGTGAAGGGTGTTTTATGGACAATTACTTCACAATTTAATTTGTTTATAAGGTACCTATCAGCGCATTTGTGCATATGGTTGGCTGAGCTGGTGGTAGCATTTTTGAGTAAATTTATATAATACTAATTTGTACATATACGGCTAATTTTAAATATCAGATGATGACATAATGATGTGATTGCATTTGTGCAGTTTATGGACTTTATTTATATATATATGTTTGTGACGCCTGAGTAAAAAAAATTAACTCACAGCCCAAAGTCATTTCAGAAATTACTTTAGTTTACAGATCATTATGAAAATAAGACACATGATGTAATAAACTGTAATCAGCCTTTATATCTTTACTTGTTGCAGGTCACATGAGCATTTTAACACAGTGGCATTTCTGTCATCCTATTTCATTCCTTTATGATAGTGTTAGCTGCACTTTCCAGTAGCTGTCAGACATTGTGTGGCTGCTGAAAGGTTTTAATCCAAACCACAATGGAGGAGAAGTGAGTGTTGCCCTTGTGTGTCATCTTTTGAATGTCTCAAACAATTGCCTTTCAGGAATCAAAAGAATGCAGAAGTGCAAAGCATGATTGTGGCACTGGATAATGTCATAATTTCCTGAAAGTGTAACAATATTTGCGCACAACTCAATCATAATTGTAAGAAAAACAAAATGTTGCTACAAGGGTTTAAGTAACTGTTGCCTGTATAGTATGAGTCCAAGAGTTCATGTCTTTGTCAGGTAAACAAAGACCAAGATGGTGAGGACATTGTTTGACTCATTGTTTCTCTATGTTTCTAATCCTTGGATCCTCAGATAAGATAGATACACTGAAACACGTTTGTGAGGCTTGACAAGCTTGGGTGTTGTCAACTGTCAGCACAAACACTAGCAACATGAGGAATGAGGAAAAGTTCATGTTTTCACCTGAAATATCTAGTTTTTAAGGTCTGGTAAGATCTGGACACAAAACCCACTTGGTTAGGGTTAGAGAAGCTCATGTTTTGGCTTACTATACCTGGTTTTGTAGCTAGAAATGTACAAGGAAACTTTTCTATTTAAAAAACTGGTCTGGTCACCAGAAAAACAGAAGGGAATTGCTTATCCTCACATTCAAGAACACCCAGATTTGGTGTCACAAAACAACCGTAAAATCACCTGACATTCAGTAAAACCTAGTTGAACCCTAGAAGTGGTCTCTGGCATCTAACCTCCCAGTGAGAAAATTGAGCTCATATATGCCTACATGTAGAAAAGAAATACGTAATGCTGTTATAAACTGTTGAAACATTAATATGTTACACACATGAGAATTGTACAAGTGTTACATATTTGTTGTTTTCTAAAGACGTAAAATGTAAACATTTTTGTGATATCTAGGCTGAATGACAACAGTGTCAAATGTGAAATCAGGTTAAAAAGTTTAAAGGCAAATAGCAGGACTTTTTGTGCATGCTCAGGGCCACAAGCCTAAGAAAACATCAGATGGGTCGATATTGCAGAAATCTTGAGTTCGAGTAGTGGAATGAAAGCCGTATTGACCAGCAGAGCAATGATCTGAGGCTGATGTTACTCCAGCCGACAGATTTCCCAGCAGCACTTGCTCTTGAGGAGTCCTAAAAATGGCACAGATGTGAATCTTTCCATTCCACATTGACCTTTTGCTGAATATCATGCAGCACATCAGGATGCCATTTACTCTCTCGGCTGGTGAAATATTTAAACCGTGGGAGAGGACTGCTTAAAGTGCAGTGCTGATTACTCGCCCCTGTCTTTTCTGAGAGAAATATGACAGAGGCAGGAGCCAGCGGCGCTGATTCTATTTTGATGTGAGCCATAAATGAAACATAGCGGCGGGGTAATGGAGCCTGGACAAACATGGACAAACAGAGCATTTTGGTAAAGTCTTTACATTAATGATTTACTATGTCTGCATCAAAACTCAAACAATTTCAGCTGCAAGAGCAAACACTGATTACGTTTAAAAGCAGGCAGCTTTTCACATCTGTTCTCAGCATATCTGTCCTCCTAATCACTTCTCATTCCATCAGCCATTAAATCATAAGGAGGGACAAGAGGAGCGCAGGCAGAAGAATAGTGATGGATGGTTTTCTTAATACTCCTTGGAGCGACTGACTGACCACACTTTATCTGGCCTCTATCTATCAGAGAGAGGAGTTCTCTAGCAGTGAGTCATCTTGGGGTGGTTCCCTCTCTGTCTATACATACTCACATCCCAAACAGAAACACATGGCTCCCATCACATAGTATGAAATTCATTCCCTTTTATTGAGTTCATACAAGAGGTGATTGGAAATGCTATGAATGGATTATTCACTAAACCCCACCCACCTAGTTACTGTTGTCAGGCCTGTAATGCTTTCCATTCCAGTACAGCATGTATGCAGTTTTTGACTAATTTACCACTTGAAATTGCTGGTTATTTTCTAAAAGTTCAGATGGAAGTAGATGAAAACAAGCCTCTTGTTTGAGGCTGCTGACTGCTTAAACCTCCCAAAATAAAGTAGGTAAAGATGATATGCTGTTTGACCTCAGGAGTACTGCTTAGGTGTAGTTACATCATCCTTAAGCAAACGTTTGCAGTTTATGCTAAGATGATAAACATCTTAGTTTAATCCAGTCCTTATAATTTTACTTATGTGGTTTATGTTTTTGGAAAGGCAATAAGATGCCATCCAAACTCTTGAGATATCATTTGTCTCTAGAGTCCATTACACACTGTGTTAGCATGAGATTAGATTCAAAGTTTGACATACACACAATCACTGTTTGGGGTCAGGGTTTAGCTGTAAGTAAGTCAGGAGAATTGGAATTTAAACCTTCCAAAATCTGAACATGATTATTTTTTAATCAAATCTAGCCTGAGTTTCACCTCGAATGCAGCAAAGATTATTATAAAAAGAATTAACTTTGGCCTTAGCCTTGTAGATCGCTGGTCTATTTTTCCAGTTCTAGGTACCTTCAGTGCAAACCTCATTTGGTAATCAGGATTTTGTTTTTCTGAAAAGGCCCGCTTAGTAGGGAAGCAGTCAGCTCCAAACATGACAAAGCTCAGAGCCAAATATGTAATTTCTTAACTGTTAAATCAGTGAAATTCCTCTTCAATGTCTTAATGCTGCACTTAACACTGATACTGTGTACGTGTGCCCTATCACGCTCCTGATACACAAAAGTCTGCACAGCAACAGCAAAGTTGCACTGAACACAAATGGTCCAAGAGTCCTGTCTTCCTTATATCAACCAACTCTCCCAACCTCCCTCCCTCTTTCCTAATTCTGTATCAGTACAGCAATTTGTGAGAGAAAGTTAGCCTGGTCTCGAAAGCGGCCAAAACAAATGCAGCCTTATCTCTATGGTGCAGAGGCGAGAGAAGTTACACGCAAACATCCACACACAGAAGCAGAGATTAGAAAGGAGACTGTGCCTGGGCTTCCTATTATTAGAGCAGAGGTTTATGGTTGGAGGGAGCTGCAGGGAATCACTGAGATTAAATTACACAGACAGGGAACATCAAAAACAGGAGAAACTTCCCAGGCTCTACAGAGAATGATGGGGTTTTGGATGAGTTGGGAATAGAGAGGGAGAGATATCAGCTCAGTGTGAGAGAAAAAGATGTATTACACCAAACCCACCAAGCCTTACTTGAGTAATGTGGCCATAGAAATCATACAAATGTGCCTCATTGCAAAAGGACCTCAGTGAATATGTTAAAGCTCTGATATTATCCCTTGGCTGGAATGTCATAGACACAATCTCTAAAGTGTTATAGCTGAAGGTTCAGTGCAGTGAAAATGCAAAAAAAAAAAAAAAGTTGCCACGCAGGCCAGCAGTTGTTATTCCCATTGTAACTACTACTGATCAGTAAATGCCCCTCTAAAATATAGTCAATGATAGTGGTAAAATGAACATTAAAATGTTAAGATTTCTTAAAGATGCCTGAAAAAGTTCTTATATCTCACCATAATGTTACTTGCTAGGTGACTGTGTCTTAAATTAGATCTACTAAAACATTTTGATCAATAAGATAAACCAATATACTTAGTAAAATGGCAAGTTTTTGCATGTAGTTACCATGAACACCATTTTTTGTAGCACTAAAAGGTACATGCCGCAACAAGTCTAAATTCACTTTTGGTCATCTGGTCATATGGATAATAAACTGTAAGAAGAGGTTTAATTTTTTCCAGATAAACCAATAAAAGAAACCCAAAATCTAACCAATTTTGGACTGGGTAGCAGCAACTGGCAGCCAACATGTATGTGTCATCCAAACTTTGGCTCTATACTAAATAGTAAAATAAAATCCTAAAAAAAAAAGAAGCATTGGTTTTGACATCTGTCAAGTTACATCTGTTGTTAGGCTTTACATTTTTGTTATGGCTCAGTTGTGGGGGTTTTAGCACAACACAACATTCTTATCATTTTTATCATTTTTGTCTCACTGACTGTCTCACTGAGGTTTGCATTTCAATAGGTGGAGCACTTTCCTTTGTCTATAGCTATGTTGGTTATCAGTGGCCATGCTGACTTACTAATGTACTAATTTCCCCACGTCCTGTTAGGAGAGTTAAAGTGAGGTACTGAGGACACAAAAAGTTCTTTGCTAAAATGATTAGCTGATTATCTGATATTAGATCAATTCAAAGTTAATGTTAAACACCATCTAACAGGCACATCAATTCCTTTTCTTCAGATTAATGGAAACAACAGAGATAAAACAAACTCTGATAGCTCACAGCCCAAACATCTAGCTATAGCACACTGATATATGGAAACTCCTGACTCTGCCATTTTCCCAGTGGTTATCTGTGTAGGAGCCATTACCTAAGAGACATGGACGTGTTTCCTTGACCTCCCATAAAACCTCCCTCATATAAAAACAAGGTTGTACCTTTGAAGGCAAGACACTTTCAGTGCATTTATTCACCTTTGGTGTATTGCCAAGGCCTAATTCAACAGCTCCTTTCTGCTTCAGCAAGCCATTATCAGCATGAAAAGGTGAAGGAAATGTGTTGTCATGGCTACACGGTTTGCTATTTATGTAGACGGAAAAAACATCTGTGTATCTCCCTCCTTTATCTCGGTCTTCTTTCGCACTTTTGTTCCTGCAGACCTGCCTGCTTTTCCAGCTTCTCTTCATGCCTCTGACTTGAGGGTTTAGTGTTCTAAACATAACTCCAGAGCAGGACGCACCCAGGTTCCTCAAAAGGGTACTCATTTTTCATCATGCGTTACGTCAGCGCAGGTTATGATGCAGGTGAAAGAGAAAGAATTGTTCAATGCCGTATTAGCATACAAGTAGTCCCTGTTGTGAAGTCAGGCATGGTTGGCTGGTTAAAGAAGGAGGGAGGAGGGGTAGAGAGAGAGAGAGAGCAAGAGCGAGAGAGAGAGAGAGGCGAGGATTCTCCTACGATGACGCAGAAACCCTGCAAGGTCTATTTTTAAACCTATTGAAGTGTGCAACACCCTTTCAGTGCTGTAACCTTCAACTGCAGCTTCAAACCAAAACAAACAGAGACTGAGAAGCAAGGGGAGGAGAGAGAAAGTGTAATAGCAACAATACATTTAGCTCTTTCCTTTCTACTCGGGCTTATACAGCCACAATGAAATATGGATTATGACTCCATATTGCTGAGATGTGGTGCTTTTAGGTTGAATGATTGTCTGGCTTGAAATAAGAATAGGGTTGAATGGATGATCCCTACTAAAATGACTTGGCAGCACTTGAAAGGAGCGACTGACTGAGGCTCTGTCCTGGCCGAGCACAGCACAGCCTGTATTCATTAAAGTCTCAGCTCCAGGTTTATCAGCGAATAACACAGAAGGGATGGGGCTTTTTTATATCCTCTTTATCTTCCTCTCTCTCTGTTCTTTTTTTCTTTCAATCAAGTGAAATGTTGAGCTTCCTTGAATTGCAGATGTGCTTCCCGCTCGCGTGGCACTATCTCTGGCCCACGAGCCTCTGAAATGTCCCCGCTGTGCTGTAGATGCCAAATGCAATAACCAGGAACAGGTGCTAACCTCACATCCCAACATTCATGGAGGCAACGGCTTTGAACATGTGCTAAATTTGGAACTGTGAGAGCTTATCAAGGTCAAAACCTACTAGCACCTTTCTACAACCTACGACAAAATGGAAAAAAGGGCGATTTTATATATGATTTTATTACACCAAACTTCATAATTCGCCTCTGGCCGACTGATCTAAAATCCTCATCTGGTATCAACTACAATCTAAAACATGCTGGATATCCCTCCCAGCTTCTATCTCTGTTCCCTGGCATTTTGCTGAAATACTTGAACTCATCTGTCCTTGCTGGAAGCCTTGAGATATGCAGCACTGTGTTAAAACACAGCTGAAGGGGCGCCCCATAGCTCAGTAGGTAGAGTATGTACCATGTATCAAGGCTGAGTCCTTACTGCAGCAGCTTGGGCGCGATTCTAGCCTTAGGCCATTTCCAACATGTTATCCCATGTCTTTCCTGTCTCTCTCCAGCTGTCACTATTGCATTTAAAACCAAAAAGCCAAAACATAATCCCAAATAATAATTAAAAAATACTGTTAAAATGTATCATATGCACCACTGAATGATTCATTCTATCTTGCACTTTGCCATTTAAACACTGTGTTTACTGCTCATCAGCCAGTTGGACCTTCAAATTGAGGATTGAAATGTGTGTTTGTGTAATGTTTGTTTGAAGAAGTGAAAAGGCTGTGCCAATGTGGTAACATAATTCAGCTTAATTCTTTCCAGTCCACTTTCACTTGCATCAGTAATTGCTAAAACGTGAAATAAGTAACATTACCTAACCTCTCTGGCATTTGTTTTCATTTGTCCTTAGAGAAAGAACAGCTTTTGAGACTGAAAACAGATATAAAAGCCCTCCAAAAGGATATTTATGGAAGCAAAGAAAAGCTATAAGGATTAAAATCATATTGAGCAACTAAATATTTATTTGTGGAATTAAGACATAAATATCTTACATTGTGGGAAACACCACTTGCATATTAGTGAGTAAATGCAAAGGTTGACACCAGTGTTCATTTTGACAGCAATTTCTTATTTAGTCTTAGTTTTTGAATAACACACCATTTAGTTTTAGTCATATTTTATTCATCTGAAATCTTTTAGTCTTAGTCTAGTTTTAGTCGTCTAAATATCATAAGAGTTTAGTCTTAGTCTAGTCTTAAGTCTTTTAGTCTTAGTCTAGTTTTAGTCTATATTTTAGACCAACTATTAGCAGATTTTAGTCGAGTACATTTTTCTACAGAATTTCCGGTCATTGGAAGTATCCATCAGTCTGTTATGGAATGGTATTAAGGTTTGAATACGCAATACAGACAGATTTAATGGTTGTAACACAAAACATGTATTTTATTTAATTCAAAAACATGACCAAAAGATAATCTCATAATAAGCATAAGGGCCTGCTCTCCCTGAAAAATATACATGCTCCCTGAAAAAGATATGCATTCTCCCTGAATGA
>JAQMCX010000034.1:6878864-6908588 GCA_029814765.1 Acanthurus leucopareius
GTTATCACAGTTTTAGTTTTAGAGTTTTCTCTGCTCCCTCTCAGATTTTATAATGGGTGTGTATTGCGGAATGTTCCAGTGCCCAGAGTGCGTCACATGACCAGCAGAGTGGAGAGGGGAGAAAATAAGGAATACGATTTTTAGAAAACTCCTCACAGATCCCACAAACTTTTCATTTTCTAGTAGAAATGTTCGTTCTCTTTCCGGCAGCATAGGTTTGAAAGCAATCAGACTTATACTTTAGACTGCAGAGGCCTCAGTTGGACACAAGTCTCTTTTTTTTCCCATTTACTTTAATGTGAAAAAAAAGGTTGTGTTTCAACAATTCGGCTTTCGTTTGGTCTCTCTATCACATTCCTGTGGGCCGCAGTGGCCGTTTTAGTGTACCTAGGTGGCGCTAGGGAGTACATTTCTGCACTTTGGGGGTGAGTTTTCCATTTTATCAATGGTAGCTTTAAATTTAATATTCAAATGAGAGTGGTATCAATCCTCTCATTCAGCTCTGGCAAAGAACCAAAAAAGTATGTTTCCCAAATGTCAATCTGTTTCTTCAAATTGAGAGATTGTGGTTATATTTTACAATTTGATATTTAGTTTTTGCTAATACTTAAAAAGTGTTGAGATGCTACCTGTTTTCCTTTGCAGTTTTTATTATAAACTGAGCATTATTGGCTAATTGCACAATTTAGCAACCTTCTAACTGAACTTCTGGAAGGAAAGTAAATAGGCAAGTTTTCCAAAAATGTAAAATGTCACATTGTGAATAAATTTTCCAATTAAATATCTTTAAAATTTCAGGATATTATGGCATTTCTTTCCTTCCATAGATATTCTGTGGAGCATGAAACACAAATTACCGTAAACACTGGCTGAGAAACACCCTTCAAAACAAACACAAGCCATGTACGAGCACACAACACTGCTGGGCGTGTGAGATACCGTAAGATAAGGACCCGAGTGTAAAATGTGAAGCTCATGTCAGGAATGTATCTCTCTAAAGCAGAGGGAGAGCACATACTGGAACAGACAAGATGGAGTCACAGCAAGGCAACACCCCACACCCTGGGAGTCTCCCAGCTGGTGTGACACCAGACCATCTGTGGGCCTGTTTATCCCAGAGAGCTGAGGTGGTCATGTGGAACTTTGTGTGTGTGTGTGTGTTTTGAATATTGCTTTGCACTTGAACTGCATGGTATTAAAGACTTCAACACCTATTGAAAAGTGACAATTTAGGCTGAGGATTAAAATAGTATATCTGGTACAGGCCGACCCAGTTAATTACAGCAGCGCACACAATGGGAAATGGACTGGTTCGGATAGTTAAGAGTTCCAGAAATAGCAACTGACTGGATATGCACCTTAGAGTATTTACTGGCTGCAATAGTACTCTGACACTCCAGCCATTATATCCTAATGAAATCTTCACAATTCTAGGCGTTTAACATTCAACCACAATGGAGGGTGTGTTATCTACAAACTAGTTATGAGAACAAACACTGGTATCCCTATACACAAAGGCATTGACATTACTTACAACAACAACCAGGAATGTCTCTAAGGTGACTGTGTTTTGCAAGGGTGGAATTGCAACTCCCAAGAATCGATTTCCATCTAATCCTCCATGAGCTGCTCCCCCAAGCACAAGGAGGAATTAAATTGTAACGCCTTGGGATCAGAGCAATTTATTTGTCACACCAATCCAAACTGAGATTTAGATTTCATTACCACAAATTCAGATATAGATGTATAGTTGTAGGGTAAAAGAAGTGTTTTGGCTAACTATAGACTACATCACATAATACCAAACCTTACTGGTAGCCATGACTGTCTACACCTATGATGTTAGAGGAATAAGGTAAGGGTAGGTAACTCGGTTCAATGACAAAGGAATAGTACTGAAATACACTGGAAATGTACTTGTATTACACTTGAGTATTCTTGTCTCTCTTGACTTCTACTCTACTAATTTAAAAGAAAAAAGACGGTACTTTCACTGTACTGGCTACTGCACTGCATGTATCAAACATTTATAACCAGTGCTTTATTTTCAGATTATTAATGATAAACTCATATAAACTCATATAATGCAATGCTTTTTAATTATTAAATCATTGATCCTCAACATTTTTGGCTTTTAAATCCTTACAAAGCAAGCAGGATCTATGTGCATTTTGATGGGTTGTTAGTAGTTCTAAAAAGAGGGGATTTCCCCTCTAAACTTCTCATATTGTCATTTAAATAAAATAAATGAAAATTAAATAAATTGAATAAAAATATTTTTTTGGTCTCATATTATCTAATATATGATATGAAAAGAAAAGATTGGAGAAAGAACTAAAAAACATATACAAATTTGCTATATATTAAAATCACCCATTGATCACATCCACCAACCCTCAATTCATCTTGTGAATCTTAGGATAGGACCATTAGACTAACTTAGACTGAAGAGGTTAAACTCTGTCTCAACCAGCTATAAAAATTTCTCTTATGTATTGATACATCAGTATTGACAGCCGAATAATCATATTAAAGCTCCTTTACAGGAGATGATTGATTGCATTTACATTTGCTATTTAAAGTACAAGTGCTTAAGTACTTACAATAAGTAAGCGCATTTTGAGTATAGAATTATTTTTCTATTCAAGCAGTATTAGTTTTACTTAAGTGACTGAAGTGCAGTATTTTTACATTATTATATTGTTGCTCACTTTTACCAAGTTAAAGAATCCAGGTAATTTTCCATCACTGCAGAAATGTAACATCACTGCTAGTCAATGTAGGTATTCTTTTCATACCGACCAAAAAACAGCATTACGTGAAAGCAATTACATAACAGTGCTGTAAAGTTAAAGGGCACTTCAGTGCTTGTCACTAGGTCAGGCACATTCATAATAAAGCCATGAGTATCTAAAACAGGTTTTAGATGTGTGTAGTTAGCTTGGTTTGTTCAGCCATAATGACACTTCTGTGTGCATGAGACTTTGACAAAGACGGGAAAAGGAGGAACCATCAAGCATGAAAACACACACAAGCTATTTCCCTCCCCAGACTTTTGAGTCATGCAGAATTGCAAATGGGATGTCTTCAGTGAGTTAAGCTGTTGGAACGCTAAACCTCGATGACTGTTTGGCTTGTTCTTCACTCAGCTTTTTCCTTCACATGACATCAAGCCAACCAGTGTGATTACTACACTCTCCCATATTGTTACTGTAATTGATGTTTTCAAGCCTGTAAACATGCTAACTGTAAGCAGTAACACAACACACATTAAACTTACAATGAAGAGACGGGCTAGATGAGGCTTTAAATGAAAATGTGATGGTTCTTCCTTCCAACGACTACGACAACAGATCATAATCAGCTCTCTGCTTCAGTCATTGTCATGAGGTTGTTTCGTCTGATTACAAAGATATTAACCTCTGCCTTACATCCATGAACAGATCCAAAGTTTACAGTACAGAATCTTCAGGCCTTTAGTTGCCACATAGACAGATTGCACAGTTAAGTCTCCATTTTTAACCTCAAGTTGCCCTCATGACACACAGTGGCAGCACCTAGCATGTGACTATCACTACCATTATCTGCTCATGATTGTTCCATAGTCCGCTATGGTTAATATTAAAAATATTTGGCATTGATGTGTTTAAACAAGCAATAAATAAGTACGGTCTCCACACATCATGTTCAACTGTAGTTTATTTTATTAAAAAGACCAGGGTGCAAATATGAAATTAAAAAAAATAAAGACAAGCATATAATTTTTAAGCATTTAATACAAACTTAACAATATAAACTATTTCAGTCCCTCTTGACATGTAAGACACTGACTCAAAATACTTTGTTATACCGTATTTTTTATCAAGTATTGCACAATGTAGGTACAAAATTAATATTCATACGATTACATTTTGTCCATAGTATAGCAAAATCTTTTTAACCTCTTAACAGAAAATACAATTCATCTTTCAGAAAAAGCAAATATTCCTACACTTGAATTCCACCACTAAGGAATACTCTGTACACAATCTTTAGAATATTTGATGTATTTTTTTTTAAAGATGGATTTCTTTAACAATTATCTTTAAAAAAAGAAAAAAATAAGGAAAAGCTGCTGCAGCCATCACAGATCACTGTAGTAGTAAAAAGATATAAATGCAACACCATGTCATAGAAACAATATATACTCTGATATCTTACAAACTCTGTACTAAATTAAATTATACAATTAGAAAAAGACCAAGTAACCCCACTTAGTAGTGCCAATTCATAAAAATCAGCCTTGTCTTACCACCTGCAAAATACTGTAAGAGGCCAGAACTTGAAGCTTGTATTTTTTTATGTTTTTGGAGAATTTTCTTAATATGGTAAAAAATTTTGTGCTTGGTTGGCAAAAAGGAAAAAGAAAAACAATGATGCATGTTGAATTGAAGTAACCAAGCTTGGATGTGTTTGTACAACAAGCTTTTAGTAGAAACAAACTCAAGGGGGCACAGTAAAAACACCCTTGGGCACATGCGCTTGACTGACTAGACACTAAATCCTTGAAAGTCCAGTTTTCTAAGTGTGCGTTTTGTTTTTCCTTCTCTTTAAGCCACCATCATTCATAAATAACATATTGGTGATGAGTTTAATTAGCCATGACTGGCTGGAATTGCTGGTTAGAATACTGCATGTTGCTCAGACTGAAGTTGAGGCCATCCATAAGAGACTTGTCGTTGAGGCTTCCATAGGCCGCAAACATGTCAAAGGCATTGTTGTACTGCAGAGGACCAAGGCCCAGGGAACCCTCCCCAGAAAACATGGCTCCAGGGCTGGCCTGGCCCTGGAGGCTGGGAAACACAAACTCCTTGGCGTTAGGGGACAGAGCAGAGGCTTTCTGCTGCTGTTGCTGCTGCTGCCCCAGGCCCAGCCCGTACAGTGAGTGCATGGAGGTGGAGATGGCTTTCTGCTTCAGCAGGGTGTTGACATTCAGACCCAGGTTATTGATAGGGGAGGTGCGGGCCACCTTGCTGCTACTACCGCTGTTAGCATTGTTGCCGCGGCCGCTGCTCTTCATTTTAGTTGAGCCGAATTTGGTGGCGGCAAAGGTGGCAGTGGTGAAGGTTAAGGGCTGGGTGGAGCGTGGCATGAAGGAGGGGCTCACAGCAGCAGACTGCCCAAAAGGAGGGGAGGGAGAGCTGGACTCTGAGGAAGCCCCGACAGGGTCGCTGATTGGCATGAAGACCTGGGCCTCAGGATTAAAGCTGTTCTTGATCTCCTTATCCAGCTCTGACCCGTTCTCATTGTTATCATCCACATAAAGCACCTTGACTGGTCCCTTCTCCCCAATCTGGTATGAAACCTCAAAGGGGTCGATCCAAACGCTAAGATCCTGAGGGAGATTATTCCGGACGTCTTCAATGTCCAGCCCACTCTCTTTGGCTGCCTGCTCCACCACAGGGTCCACTTTCTCCCCTACATGGATGCACCTGAACCCTGAACCTTTGTATGGCTTATCCGGATACCAGTGGCCTTCATATTTTTTCTTCAGCTGCCTCTCAAGCTCTTCGCCAAAGATATTCACACGTCGTCGAGGGAGTTTGTTGTATAAATACGAAATAATAAAGTTGAGTGCTACTTGAATTTCAAGCTGCATAGCTGCTTCAGTGGCAGGGGCAATTCTTTTTCTGTCACAGAGTTGCTCTTTCTGAGCGTTGCTAAAACCGCCAAGGCAGCAGTGATCAGTGTAATGAAAAAACTGAGCGCTTGCTGCCAAAATGAATATCCTATCTGCAACAGGGTTAGGTTTAGGATCCTGAAACAGAGGGAAAAAAGGAGAGTGTTAAGTATTATAAAGCAGTTTTTAGTCCAAGCAAAAAAACAAAATATTTAAAAATTATGTATCAAGTCAACATCTTTTCAATCACTGACATTTCCTCCGCGTTAGCTTAGGGTATTCTGTATTCACCACTCGCCACCTTCCCCCTTCACCTTCCCTTGCACAGTAGCGCTGTATCTCAGCTGTACAATATCAACAGCTATAAATAAACAGAGGCCACTGACTCAGAGACGGTGTCAGCAGTGTGTGTTCCCCAGCGGTCTAGTGTGACAGAAATACGCAAGCATAGTTGACCTCTGCAGAGGGCGGTGGATCTGATAGCAGGCGTCAATAGTCAGAAAGATTTTCAATTGCCTCATTTTGGCACGCGGACATGTTGGGGCAAAACTCCTGCGTCGAGGTGGGAGAAGGTTTTTTAACCCTGAACAGGCTGTCATTACGTTAAAGCTCTCCCTTGCACCGACTGAGCTACAGTAAGTAGAGGAGCACGTACAGTACAAGCTTGCGACGAGAATTGTTGTTACATAATCAACATTCAAAGTCTTACCAACGACTACCATAAAGCCACTCTTAAGGCAGAGCAAAAGACACTCGCTGAATAACACGACGACAGTGACAGCACACAAAAATGACTTTCTTTCTCGTCACGTTCGACGCAGATCTAGCATGATCTAGAATTTGCTGACCAACTTAATGAAGGGTGTGAACAGAAATGTAGCTAGCTCGCTATCTATCTAGACGAGACAGGGTTAATGTTTAGCTCGAGCACAGCTGGTTATCAGTGTTTCCTCACAGTGTTTGGCAAGCAAAAGATAGCAGATAACGTCAAATACCACTGTAATGAGCGACGAAAGCAGAAAAAAAAATCGCTTTAATATGGATTGACGACCGTTTTAATCGATAGCAAGCTACGTAGCATATGAATAGCTAGGTGGCTACTGCCTGCATATTCGAGAAACGTTTTAAGACCAATGTTCAATGACACCATAAGTGTCAGCCCGAAAATTGCAAAGAGATATCAAGGATAATCCACAGTTTTGTAAGTATTAGACAGAACGAATGCTCTACCAAGGTCAAGTTATTATTTACTTTACTTACATGGAAATTCACAGCAGGTCCTTCTTGGCCGGAGTCCGTTCCAGCGAAAGTAATGCTTTAACAGCCACTAATGTTGCTTTTTAAAGGAGATAAAAAATGATGTCGTCTTCGTAGTGCTCCAGGCGATTTTACTTCTGTGGGGTACGATTAAATTCCGATTCGCAGGTTACCAAGCTAATCCCCCACAGCCTGGGAGTTTTTACAACTCTGCCCTTTAAAACTTGGGCTGATTTGTTTATATAGTAGTCCTCCGCCACGGACATGGAGGAGGTGGTGATGCGGCTCGCAGAGGTCAACACCCAGTAAGGTGTTTCTATTGGCCATGCACGGCTTCGTCATCAACAACCACCACAGCTACGGTTGTGATTGGATGATTTTGTGCTCAATCCACCGCAGGGTTCTATTTACGGTAGTGCTTTGCCTTTCATGTGCTGAGGACTATTTTATTTGTGAAGTTTATCCCTAAAATATATTCTGAAAGCGTTATTCGCGGCACATTATAATTCCTGTAACATTATCAGAAAGATTTTGACTATTTTAACATTGTTGGAGGTTAAAGGCTGCCGTGTCTGTACATGTCTCTTTCATGTAATGCAAAGATTCTCTGTGCTCAGAGGTTGTGCTCTGTCATGCATTAAACCTGTGGCTGAACAAGGAGTCCATTGTAATGACAGTGCTCAATAGTCCGTATAATTATTGTTGCCAGCCAGAGTCAACATGGAAACAAAATCCCATTTGAATCTGGGCATTTGAATCTGCTCTAACCAACACAGGGTTAAACAGAGCTGAATAGTCACTGGCGGAGGGACACACCTGTCACTGACTGTGTTCCTTACTCCTCACCAATGACATTTTGATGTTCTTTGAAACAGCTGTGGCTGTGAATCTGAAACGCACAGTCTCCCCTTACTAAGAGTGGTGTTCAATAATACCACAGAATTTCCACCATTTTTAAACAATACAGAAGGCATCTCATAGTTGCCATCTGTGTAAATATTGACATTATTTTTCATGTGTACCTATGATAAAATTCTCTTCATTATAAGGTCTGTGGACTGTGAAAATGAATTGTTACACAATAGATCCCTGCTGCTCTCTGATGCCTGCGTGCAGGCTTCTTGTTTTTAGCAGCTGTGCAGCACAGGGCTTAAGCTCTCCCTTGTCAGGCCTTAGGTGTCTAACGCCACAGTCTGTTCTTACCTAACATGGGCTCTCTCACTGTGTGTTTGCACAATAAATACAATGCCACATGAATTATACAGCTGGGAAGGAGGTGGAAGGGCAGAAGAGGAAAAGAGAAAAAGACAGGCTGTTCTTTGGAGGGGGGAGCTGAGACACTAAAGAATCTCCTGCCTTAAAAACCCACTCAAATGGTTCACGTCATGACTGTAAATGTTTACTTTGAGAGTTGATTTATACTTATAGGCTTTCCAGAGATAACAGCAGGGGAGTCTATATAATTCCAGTGGCATATGATTAGTCTCAATCAATAACAATTCACTTAGATAGTCTGTTGTCTAAGTCATGTTCCTCACTAAATAATGAAAGCAGAAATTTAAAAAGGACGTATTTCCTCCTTTTTCTCCTCTTAGCTAAATCGAATATATATGCTTCAAAGTGCATTATTCATTATGGGAAACATCACAGTGGCCTTGAACAGCCTGCTGTATCCCTAATCAAAAAAATGCTATAAGAGGATGTATGAAGTATAAAGAGAAGAGAAGCAAAGAGGGGGTATTTCATCAGTATTTAAAGGCATTCTTGTCTTGTCATGTGTGTTTTTGTATTCACAGCATTAACTCCTTTTTCCAATCAAGTCTGCAGATCTATAAAAGCAATATTTTGTGAACATATCAACATCATATGTAAACGTAAGGAGGTTTATCGTGGTTTATCACAATGCTACGGCTGCTCAATACCATGTCTTAGTGCCACAAACAAAGTGCTATAAAAGACAGTCAGATCATAGCCAGGGGGCTGCAGGATGCTGCGGGCACAATAAAGAGTTCTTCTAGTCTCCAGATTGAGTCTCAGCAGGGGTGAGAGATGAGTCCCCCCCACCAGTGAGGATTTCATATGATAGATGACACGAGCACAAACTTAACACACCGTGGGGACCTTGGAGACACTCCAAGGCCATCAGTGCAGGACAGGACAGCCCCCCCCCCCCCAGCATGGAAATGTGTGACTATGACCGTATATTCAGATATGTTTCAATTTGCATCAGAAGCCTCATCATTGTTCCACACACAGTAACTTTTCTCAGTAATGTAAGAAATACCAAGAGCAGCTCCAGAATCTTTCCGCTCATTCTCCCGCTGAGTCTACACAGTAAGTGAGTGTTAGTTTTGGCTGTGGGTAGGTGGTGCTTATCAATGACCTATTTGTTATTCTCCAGCAGAGTATGGATCTGTTGAGTGGTAAAAGTTTCCTCCTGTTGTTGTGAGTCTGTCTGTCGAGGACCTGGAGGTAAATACAGCTAATGAAGTGAGAGATTTTAGCATGACTCATGCAAATTTTTTAGCGAAGTCAGTTCACGTGAACCCTTTTTCCTCCTTCTCTTCACAGAGCTGTGAAATCCTTTTCTCTTTTTTTTCTCTTTTCTCTTTAGCTTCGTAGCTGCACACAAGCTCTGTTAATTCCCAGATGTGGTCAGTTGATTTCAAAATGCATAACATCACATGCTCAATACAGAGGGGGGATAAATGTGAGAGTAGATGATATGAATATGTGCCACTTCTTGCTTACCTACTACCAAGAAAAGAATGAAAAAGCAGATGCTTTATATGGAAGGAAATTGGGTTTCAGCATACTGAACTGAAAGAACTGACAAAAAAGTATTGCTTATGTGAGCATGCTGCATAATGAAAGTGGTCGCAGCCAGCATTAATTTCTTTTGGTTATTTGACTAAGACTAAGAGAACTAAGAGTGATTTATTAGATCCTATTCTTCCTGTGGACTCAAACAGTGGTCAGAAAGCAGACTTTCCTCCTCATGCCTGACCTCGTGGGCTTCCTTGATATCTTGAACTCGCAGTTTTTCACCTGCAGGATAAAGGAGAGACTTCTTTATTACCCTTTTCAATTTGAGGTTATGGAAACTCATGTTGCACTTTCCTATTTGGTTGTTTCTTTCACTGGAAGATGAAAACAAGTAAAATGCAAAATAAGGGCCAAAATAAGTGAAACCACAAAAACAAATGACAAGCTTCAGCTTTCCTGCAGGTCTTTATTAAACCCTGTACCCCTTTGAATACAGGTTCCCTTATCTTCATTTCTTTTTATTTCTTATTTTTGGAGACCTCTAACCAAGTGCAGCAGCATTAATCTTTATGTGCTCTATACAGACAGTAGCAAAAATCAAAACATGTTTGACCCTGGTCCTTTTTAAAGACAATATTTTTACATTTTATATATTAACATTGGATCACATGACTATGTAATGTGACAGAGGCCACTAGTAGTGACGAACCTTACAAGGAATACTCAGTACCAATAATGTGTAGTTCCCCTGTAGCTCTAAAGAGCATTTTCAGCTCATCATTTCATGTTACTGACTGCATCATATTGGTTTTGGTCCTTTCTTACTGCTCTCATCAACATCTTTTTCAGCTGGAGTATGCATCTGTTTCCGAAGACTCTGAAACAACCAACCTATAATCCAACAATATTTTACTTCACCAATGAACACATTGTTGTATTTTTCATTGTAGTTGCTGGAGGAAAAAAAAAAGAGGGTTAAGAAGTCCAGACACATGACTTCAAATGAATGCTATTGCTGCCACTCCACTAATAATTGAACCCCATCAAGTTATAAGGTGATTTCAAAGTTGTTGTCACAGCTTGTTGTTGCACTTCTCCAAGATGGTGAAAACAATCAATCGATCAATTTGGTTACTGCCTTTTAATCAAAGATGGACAACCAAGTGCTGTCCATCAACTTAAACCTGGAGCAATGTAATCTCAGCAACTGTTAAACTTTGTCACTTAAAGCTAGAATATCTTTTGGAGACCAAGAGTCACTGCAGTTATTTCAACAATTCAGGGTTAATGATTAATGGTGAAATATAGTGTTACAGAACAACAAGAAGAGAAGCGCCATGAAGTCAAATTAGTGAGTCAGTGAAATTAATTACACAGCAATATTGCTGACATTTTTATCACAAGGTGCTTGCCATACCAGAACAAGTATGACTGTTGCAGCAAAACATCTCAATGAATTAAGTAAGTTGAAAATGGTTTTTATTAGTTTGAACTCTGTCTTTTATAAAGGTTGTTGGGATTTTTAAAAAATAAATGATCAATACAAAATATTAGATGATGAAGTAACTGTCTTTAGATTTAAAACAGTTAAAGATGTAGATCAATGCAATGAGGAGAAGTATGACAGTGTGATCACTTAGGGTTGACTAATTTCATAAGATAACCTGAATCTCAAAGCATTGCCACAGAGTATTATTGTTTCCTTTATTTAATTGCAGTTTTGGCAGCATTTTGTAGCCATGCTGTTTCTTGCAACACTCTCTGTAATGCAGGGTTTTCTTCAGCAGGTCTCTTCTGCTTTCATCTCTAAAGAAGTTCTCTGTGCATATACACCATTTACCAGCTGAATAAATGTGATCCCGCTCGGAAGAGAAGTTTTACTGCTCTGTTATTGAAATACAGTCTAAGCTGTGGAAGAGGAGGTGGTGCTCAATTAGTATTCATAGCGGATCTGTCGTGATAGCAATCTAAGATTACTCTGCTCACTGGAATTTATAGCTTCATGCACACATGCACAAGCACCTGCTTTATTCTTCCCTTAAATTCAAAGGTCTTTAAACACTCTTCTGTTACGATGAAAGCAGGCAGAGAGTGATTTATCTGCAGCCTATATGAGCTGTTTACATGGGAAAATTTTTTTAAAGTTTAGAAAATGAATCTTTCTTCTGATCCATGAGAGTCCTCTTGAGTCTGATGTGTGTGTGGAGATCAGGTATTATGTGCTGCTTCCTTTTAGGCTGTTTACAAATGCTGTGGCAGGCAGAAGGAGGCCAGCAAGAGCTCTTTTTCACACCAGTGCCAGGAATGTCATTAATATAAGCAGCTGTAATGTTTACGCCTCCCCCTTCAACACTCTCATACTTGCATGTATGGACAAATACAGGCGTTTCTTAGTGAGTCCAAGCCTAAGCTGGGACTCACCCTGGGGAAAAAGTGTTTTTTTATGGGGAATAATAAGTGTATTCATGCCATGTAGCACCCAGCAGTTTCATATTTGAGCTGGGTTACAGTGTTTGACCCCTGGAAAGATTCATATCAAGCCATCTGGAGGAGATGGAAGGTTACACAATAGGGGATCAGCTGTGCTCCTCCCATTTAAATACCATTCTGCTCGACTATTTGGTTTCATGTCAGAGGATTATGTTTAGCATTCTGGGTGCTGTGTCATGAATCAGCTAACGGAACAGAGCAGACTAGCATTAAGCTTAATAACATGAGCATGGCACAGGCATTAGATCAGTGCTTGTTTTTGCTGCCGTCCTGCCTCGGATGGCACACTACATGGCAAAGATTTGCCCTTGCAGTCAGACTGACTTTTTTGAGAAATTCAATTACCCTCAGAAATGAACAGCCAGCGCTTGTGGATAGAATGGGTTTTAGAGTGAGAGCCATCCATTGCACTGGGAATGTGTCACATTTCCATGAATACTGAATGGAGTGTGCTACAGTAGGCAGGCGGTCCCTGTCATTGTGATTTGTATTTTTTTACCCCCCCCCCCCATTTGGACTATAACCTCCTCCCCCGCACCCGCTGCACGCTCCTTAAAACAGATTTCTGTCCTCTCCTACTGTCTGTGTGGGTGAGATCCATCCCTGGGCAGGCATTGCAACGGATGATGTCAGATTATGCACACAACATGCATCATCACAAGATATTAGGATAATCATTAGGAGATGAACATGGCTTTTTCACATGAACTCCCATCAATGTGTTTGCGCAGCCAGAATTTGCACAGACCCTCTATTGAGAAGCCCTCCATCCTGTTTGCCAGAAATGATGTCAATGTAGTCATGGCAACTATTCTTACAAATTACCCAATGCTCTTCCACAGTTAGAGTAGCACTCAAGTGCTATTTTTCTGACAGATCTCATCTCTTAAATGGCAATGATTTTTTTTTTTCCCCCAGTTGATAGCTGAAAATGCAGAGGCTAGAGACTAGCCTATAGGCTGCGGAGACAAATGTGACAGAGGGTACAAGGAGATGGAGCAGCTCTGCTAAGGTTAATCTTTTGCTTCGATCTGCTTCCATCAACAGCTGACCAGGATGGGGAAACAGGATGAGAACTAATAATGAGCTAGAAGTCATGATCATTCATGCGCGGAGAGGGTAATGATGAGGGATGCTTGCTAATTCACTTCTTACATGTTATGTAAAGGTCCTAATGGGAACTCATGAGGCACTTGCTTTGTATGTTGAATATTCAGTGAATCACTCAGGTAAAAATGACATTGAATTTTGATGGAGATAAATGTGTGCAGTGTTGGAGTGTATTGTCTGTAACCTCCCCTACACTGCAAGCAGCAGCACTCAGTGCTCTCTCTTTTAGAGAGCTGACACAGTGCTGTTGGGGTAACAAGAGAAGGTGGAGCCATATTTCGCTGATGGATGTCCTTTGATAGAAATGGAGAGAGGTGATAGGCTGGGCAAGAAAAGAGTGTGAGAACACAAAAAAGAGCCGCGGTGCAGAAAAACGAGTGTTTCAGGGGCCGCTGTACTATATGCAACTGCATCAGCAGCTCAATGCTGTAATCTCCGGGGAGGGGAGAAGGAGAGTAATTGTGACATTGCTCTTTGGCTGAGAATTGCTACTCAGTGCAATTCAGCCCAGTAATCAGAAACCATTGGGGTGAATAGTCAACACGGTCGATTCAGTCGATTCAGATGATAAATGGAAATAGCAACATCTAACTGTAATAGGTTACACCTGAATGATAAAGGAAAGGATCCTCCCCTCTGATGACAGTGATGGCTGAGAGCACTTAGTCTTATTGTTAAGCTCTGATTAGCAAGCTTGTGTTATATAGACTTCAATATTTTTTTTTCGAACATTATTTGGGCCAATTCTGTGTTCTTATCAGGGGATGTTTCACTACATTTTGAGGCTATGGTTAATATCAGTGCAAATCAAGTTAGTTTTGTTGCTTTCGTTTTGCTTTTAATGCCATTAAATTGTTAGAGAGTCAGTATGCTCATATTAGACAAATAGGTTTTCCTACTTAGTGCTATTTTGCCATGCAGATGGGTTTATTTTTATTTGTCCAGGTTTTAATATTTTACTTGAACTACTTTTTTTGCTGAAGAAAAAGTCTCTGGAAAAAAATAATCCCTAAAAACTGCTGACTGCTGTGTCATGTCATTTGTCAGTGCTGTGAGCACTAAAAAAAAATGACAACCATCTCAACTTTATTTGGGTGGTGTCAGACATGTCAAAACTTGGGCATATAAAACAAAAAACTATACAGATACCACTATAGTTAAAGGAATAATTCAAATCTTAAATGTGCTTATGGGCATTCTAACTCTTCTAGAAACATTAGATGAAAGAGCTAAGCCACTTTTGTGAATGTGAAGTTTGAAACTGGAGCCACGAGGTGATTAGCATAGCTTAGAGCAGACTGGAAATTAAGAAAAATAGCTAGCTTGGCTTTCCTTTAAAGGCAGAAAAAGAAAACAAAAAGAAAACAAACAAACAAAAAAACACATTCTAAGCACACATATGTTTAAAACATACATTTGATCCATTCATATACTAATACATAATGACTTGTGTTTTATGGGGAGTAACTTGCTATATTGCTGGCTGTTTATAGCTTGCAGTCTTGATGCTAAGCTTGGCTAACCACGTCCCTGTTCTTGCTTTGTAGCTTTCCTGAGATCATTATCAATCAATAGCAAATAACGGTATTTACCATCACATTGAGCTTATTATTTGATTGAAAAAATAAGTGCTCTGACGTACGGATGAACCAACTTAGTTAAAAAGATTAGCAAGTAATCACTTACATACTGCCATAAAAACAACAAAAACAAAAAAAAAATAAACAAACCAAACTAAAGATCAACCTGACCTATCAGTAGTCCTGTAGGTGTTATTTATGACTGGTCACTGATGACTGAAAAAGCTTTGGCCCTGGTTAACCTTTCATAAGCACTTTACATATTGACTATAAATCCCTCTAAGTGTAAAATCACTGAGCAATAAATGCTTTTATTGTACAGATTCTGCTTTTCTTTTCATAAAAGTTTTGAGTTTTGAACCTTAAGCAGCTTTAATAGATGTGAGAGCTATATATCTGTCACAACTTGTTAGAAAAATAAGGACTCTGACCTGTTGACAATGTTGCTCTCAGTTTGTGGGTAGATAAGCCTCTGAATAATCTGAAGTTTGACCGTAGTGGGCCAGCTCCCCTCCTTTTATCTCTCACCATCCAAAACCAACGTCATGTGTCCCTTTGTTACGCCACCTCCTATAAGTAGAATACAAAAAGCCACACAAGGCCACTCAAATGCTCACCACAATAGCTTTCAGCTGAGCTGAAAAGCTGCTGGAGTTGGGAAATATCCACTGCCTAGTTGGACACTCAGTCTTCACACCAGCGGCTTAGCTTACTCTGTGAGATAGGAAAATTCCTGCATCCTGGTTATTGGTGTAATACGATTTGTAGTAAATACTACTGTATTAAACCCACACAAGGTTCAATCTTTTATTCACATAACTTTGTGAAGTAACTGATCACACAGACCCTTTCATTCCAGACAAAATCACTTTCAGTGTTAAAAGTACTTTTTAGCCATACTGGCATCATGGCAGCGATGGCAAATACACATGTACACTTTTTTGCATTCTTAGCTGTGATTGAGGAAGTCAGATGGAGCTTTAAATGTTTGTCTTTATATTTTATTGCATCAACTTGTTTTATTGTCATTTTAGAGGCATAAATGCATATAAATATAGTCAAAACATTTAAATTGTCTTTGGTTCCCGACCTAACACCCATAAAAGGAATGAAATTCCCTTAAATCTAAGCTATATTTGTGCTTGTAGTTAAACAGCTGATGTTAACATGTTAATGCTAAAATGTGTTAACATGTAGCTCAAAGCACCAATGTACTTAAGTACAAATCCACCATGGCAAGGTTGCACACTGTTCATCTTGTTTGTGCTAACTCGCTAAAAAAACCTGCTTGGCTAAATATTCCTTTTCATTTTAGTTGTGTAACAACAAACTGTATCACAAGCTGCGTCTATGAAAGAGATTTGTCCATAGTCAAGCCTTCAAAGCAAGTGTTAACTGCTTGTGTGTAATAAGCGGTTAGTGTGTGCCTCAGCTTACAGAGGTACAGATAAATAAGCCTCTGTATGTACAGCCCAGTGCAGCTAACCTTCTCCCTCTGAGCTGAGTCCTTTCAGGCATTTTCTTAGCGCAGTGTTTACTGTCTGCCATGACCCATGGTGTGGGCGGAGGGACACCCACAGCCCTGAACTGGGATCAGGCCTGGAACCAGCCGACAGATTGAGAAGAATGTCACGGGGAAGTGGAGAGTGATTCCATTCCCATGTGAAAATCCATTAATCACATATTTGTCCTGATGGAAGTGAGGTCAAAGAGTGAACCCAAACATGCCTCTCTATGCTTCCTTCTCCGACTCTGAACATTTTTTCCATCATTCTTTCCTATTTCTTCACTCTGTTGTGCAAACGTTTCCTTCTTTACACTTAGCTCTGTAGTATTTGCCCTTTTTTCCTGTGACAGTTTGCTCTTCTTATCTGTTCTTTTTCTGTAAAATGTTCTATATTTTTTATCCCATTTGTACTCAGTCACAGTGTGAGTGGCTGCAGTCTGGGGCAGTGCCAGTACAAACAGCTTGGGTAAACCTTCTTTCAGAACAGGGTCCATAGGAGCATTTCTCCCCTGCTAGCTCACGAGTGCCTGTTTTTGTGTGTGGGTGTGTGTGTTCATGACACACTCACATGACTAAGTCCAGGACATGGTGCCATGAGTCTACGAGGTCAGCATGTACAGGCTCAATTTGTTTTAAGCAGGGCAACTACTAACCACACTAATATGAGCATGTTCCCTTTACACTGGATTGAAATGCTATGTTAATTCTAGCATCAGGACACACTGCACACACATGTTATATTATTGATAATTGCTCAGAGGCATGCTCATTATCTTCTAATTTTTCAGTCAGGTCACAAGACAGCAGTACCAGCACACAAATAATGAATTTATCAATAGGAAAACACATTTTCTAAGATAACCTTATGATAACCTCAAGATATGTAAAATCATAAACTAAACAATGACAGCAATCATTCTTATATTTATGGCAATAAAATCTGATTGTTTGTTTTTTAAAAATGTACTGCTTATTTGGAAAAACTATATGACCTTATACATCTAAATGCTACATGCCTGAATCTGCTAAAATATTATACAAAATGTCCTCTAATACATAGTAGATCATTTCAGTAAAAATATTCTTATATTAAGATGTTAATCTTAACTTAATTTTAATCAGCTTTTGAGGTCATGTTCACTAGTTTGCTGATTTTAGTATAAATATTTTGATGAGCAAAATTTTCTAATAGTAACAAATTTGTATTTGTGGGTGTGGTGCTGATGAGGGATCAGATTTTTGTTACTCTACTATGCCTCCTACCATTTAGGTGGGTTGCCTGCATGCAGAAGAGTTGTCATGATCCCTCCAGTGTTGTGCAGACAGAGGAAGTGGGGTAGGAATTGAGTATCTTTGATCATTTCTTCACATTCATAATTTATGGTCTTATGACTTCTTTACTTTGAATTTTTTATTAGTCATTATTAGTCTCAGAATCAGTCACACTCCAGTAAAAGCTAGTCAAAATTGTTTTATTTTTTTTGCATTGTCAGTGCTTGCTCCTTAAAATACCATTCCTGAATGTTGAAGCCAGCATTTTTAACCCTAATAGTATAACAGAGGCTACTTAAGTCCATGTTCTAAACTTTTGCTTCAGGCTGATATGCAGTGAAAGCCAAAAAATTCCTGAGCAGATGATGACTACAATGAGGATAAGGAGAAGAGAGAGACTCACTTTTACAAGGTGCAATGAAAAACTTCCAAAAGCCTTGAAGTCAGGAAATCAATAATGTGCAGCATACCAGCAGACACAAGAACACATGTAACACATGTGCTGATGATGACGCAATGTTAATGAGAGTACTTTCTCATTTAAGTCATTGCTTGCCCCTACATCTACACATTGTTGAACTGAAACAGTCACAGAAGTTTTTGATCTCACCTCATAATTATGGCTTTTGTGAAGCAATGGTTGCTACCTCTATGCAGGGGTGTGTGTGAATGTAGAGTCAGAGCCAGGAGTAATGGGATTGTGACGTGAACAGCTTCATAGACAAAAGATTTAATCCAATATTTCAGGATTTCAAGGGTTACCTTAAACGAGCACCTCTCAACACAATGGTTTGCAAGGAAGACATTCAGTTCTAGCAAGTGGGTTACATAAAAGCAGCATGAACTCTGATTTGGCTTCATTCTGAGGTCACAGTTTGAACTTAGCCTTCAATTTAATCCACTGGGTCTTCCTCAGTCTGCAGTTAAGCTGCATCTCAGCTACAAAGAACAACTTTGCATTTTAACTCTCAGTAGCCTCCTTGTTTGTCTCAAGCATAACAGATCTACAACTGAGTTTCCCTCCAGCCTCCACTCTCCCTAGGTAAGCCAGACTGTAGATGAGCATTATGCAGATATGTAAAACAGTGGCTTAAGATGCGTAGACATTTTAAAAAACAAGGCCTTCAGACACTTCAGGAGCAGTTGTTTCAGTGGGAAAGAGGGCTTTTTTGATGAGACTTTTATCCTCTTAGCTTTACTGACCACTGATACTTGGATACTTCATAACAAACTAAAGGATGGGGAAAACCAGAAAAATAAGCTGAGTGAGCAGATCATCCATCACCTTTAACTTGATTTTTTTAAGTTGTATTGCTTATGTCAGACTAATAAAGTCTTTTTTGAAAAAAGTATTTTTTTTGCTGGTTTTTATGGTCAGATGGTGTGTTGTAGTGGCTCTATTTTACTGAAAGTTTCAGTAATACTTTAGGTTTATTTTTGGCCACTTCACTTGCTGATACTACAAAATATATGGTTGTCACGAGAAGGGTATTTTTGCAGGGAAGTTGTAAAAGCTCAGATGTTGGCACTCTCATCTTTCTGCAGAGGTAATCTTGCCTCTCAATCAACTTGTTCTATCTTCTGTAGAAATAATGATAGAAATACATGAATGTGGCTCTGGAGAGTAGTAATCACAGAGAGCAATCTGCGGCTCGTCTCCAAATCCAAACCTGCATCTGTGATCCTGAGCAAGACAGATTGTTGTCATTAATGCAAAGCACAAGAAAAAAAATGTATGTGCGGATGTCACTCAAGCTGCTTGAAAAACCACCTCCAACAACGGTGAGTCATTACATCAAACTCCCCGACTCTGGTGGAAGAGTGTGAGAGATGAGGGGAGGGAGAAAAAAGGAAGCGAGATGGGGTGTCACATCATCATCCACACCCTCGACTCCAACATAAGATTTTTTGATTATTATTTGTAATAATACACTCAAAGCTATTTTTCAGTGCTTTGATGTTTTGAGCCTGTGTTGTGAGTTGTGAATTCTGGAGCTACATTTTGACCGTAAGTTATCCTGACATGCCAAGCCAGAGGCAAACACAACCCAGAAGCTGCAAAGCTGAGAAGCCTTAGTCCTCCCAGAGTAACCTAAACCATAGAGTTGCTGCATCTTGTTTTGAGCAGTTAGAGTCAATGCTCGCCATATTTTCAGCATTCATTTAGTGGCAGCTAACCTGACAAACACAACAGCTGCTGTCCAACAGGGAAGCCACGCACTTTCTCAGCAGGACAGTGAGCAGCTTATGCAAGTGGAGCTCCACTTTCAACAGCAGCTGTTATCGAATGCAAATTCACAATCCCTTCTTGTGTTTGTGTATCCATGTATTCATTATTGGCACAGGGCAGAGTGAGCACAGGATCATAATTGTGTGCAGCCACTGGTGCTGTGAATGATTTCAGGAGCTGTCCTCTTCAGTAGAATGGGGCTAAGTTGTCACAATGCAATATTGTTCAGATAAATGCTGATCCGGGCTTGCCTGTTACCCATTTTCACCTTAGCAATAATAAAATATGGAGTGATCGCAGAGAAGAATCAATGATGTGTTTCTAGTGGGAATCAGGGTCAGTGATGAGAGAGGTTTGAATTTCACCAGGCTGGACCAAGCTGAAACTCCAGCCCGGGCCGGGTCTCTGTGGAAATGAGGCAGACGCAGGGCTGAATACTCCTTATTCATAAATGATGCCCTCTCTTTCTCTCTCTTTCTTCCTCGGACTCTCTGTAACGTGTTAACTGCCTGCTGCCTGGAGAAGGCCTAAGAGCGGACTAGGGGAAAAGTTCAGAGCATGGAAATAGTATTCATTTGTTGACTAAATTTGGAAACTTCTGAACCATCACACTTGGAAGTGAACTCTGAGGGCAGCGATTAAGATTTGGCACAGACATGAGAGCCCAGAGAAAGATTTAATAGATGAGATGGAGGTCACTGCAAAACTCTAATTAAATGTCTAATTCAAACTGGAGATTACATGTTTTAAACAGCTTGCCAGTACAAGAAGAGATCATCTCTTATGTTCAGCAGATTTTATAAAAATGGTCACTTTCTTAAAACAAGGCGAAATGAACTCTCACTTGCTTTTAGATCACTAAATATCTGAAACTTGAAGCAACATATCTTTTTTGATTATATGACTGGTTGAATTCAAGAACAACTAAAGACATTCTTTCTCTATTCATTAAGCTCAGAGGTTTTGTAACTACTGCAACATTAACTCTGACGTGAGTGTCACTTATGGAGACTCATGTGAACAAATGTAAGTGTGAGTATGGATTTAATTTCGCTGTGATTAATTTGTATTTTTTTATTTAATTATTCATATATTTTATTAAAACCCTTAATGATGATGGAAATGATTAAATTAATAGTAACAATATGTTTAAAACTTTAATTGTCCGTATCTATATATTCATAAATCCATATGCTCCAATCCTGTAAATTATTCAAATGCACTCATTAGCTTACTTTAAACAAGATCCACCAGACAAGTTATTTGTCATTATATCAGGAGAGATGTTTGTTTCCTAAATTTGGTTCAAGAAACTGCTTGTAGTGATCAAGTCTGTCCTGGTCAAACTGATCACTAATATCAGAAAATTATAATTTAAAAAAAAAAAAATCAATTTTCTTCATTTCCAGATTAACTAACATTTGTAAATTTACCCCGTAAATATGTAGTGATAAAATGGACAGCTTTAAAATTCACAAAATTTTACTGACTGTTTCTACAACCTCATCTGATAACACTTTAGATTAGAGACTGCAAAATCCAAATTAATTTATGCACAATTGAGAGAAAAGGTGTACCAAAACAGTACTTACCAATACATGTATGTACTGGGAAACAGCATGTGAAGTTATGCACGAAGGAGCGAAGAATTCATCCTAACCCGCTTACAAAATATTAAACCATAGATATTAGTTAACTGCTGGGTACCTATTACTATTACAGGGTACAGTATGACCAAAAAACTAGTTAGCATGCAGGAACATGTTTATGTGTTGCTTGGTAACAATCCTGAGGCAGTCCAGTTGCGTTTTTATTTGTCCAGAGCCAAATAAATGATTAAATGCTCAAACAAACCGTAATCTGTTATTGCTTTACTGTTAACTAAACTGTTGTACAAAACCCAAGGTTGTGCTGTTATAGTGAATATCAACACGGCTGAGATTATCTTTGGCACGCAATCTGCAGCCTTGAGCCTGCAGCCGAAAACAGATGTGCTGGTATTATACAACAGCACTCTACCATTCTTTTTTTCTTTTTTTTATATTTCTTACATACATAGGCTGTGTGTCTCTATGTCTATTTAACTGATTAAGTCTTCACTCTGGTCCTGGAGAGTATAATTCATTGCCTATAACAAAAACTGAAGGATCTAGAGGATAAAACACACTGTCCACATATCTGAGCACTCGTCATACTCTTGTGTATATGAGAGCACGTGTAGTGTGTGTGTATGCAGGACTCTGCATGAGACAGTGGCTACCTATTGAGTCGCTCTTTAGTTTCCAACCTGTGCTCAGTTTCACTCTATTTCAGAGTCGACTAATTAATCATGCATTATTGAGAGACAGAACCAGAGAGTGTAATAGCCTTCACTGTAGTCCCAGCACAATACAGAAACAGGTCTTAATGACTGCTGTGTGTATATGTGTGTATGGGCAGGTGGGTGAATGTGTGTATGAGGGGTGCTCAAGGTCAGGCAGACAATAACTTTGAGTGCCTTTATTTTCCTGGCTGTGTTCTTCTGTTTAAAGGCGAGTTCCCCAAACTCCATTTAAATTTGGCAACTGGCAAGTTTATTCTTTTATTCTTCTCTTCTCTGTCAGTGGGATTACTGTGGTGGGTAATCCTGAAAATACTGAAAATCTATAATCATGTTCAAGCAAATTACTCCCATAAAAAAATGCTCAATCAAAAGTCCAATCTACAATTTGAAAAATGTACTTAAAACCACATTATACAAAATTTCCATCTTAAAAAGTCTAAAAAAACAACTACTGCTTAGTAATATACTTTGCTGACTTGTTATCTTACATTATTCATTATGTTTCTAACAAAGTTCAAACTCAGAGAAATCCTTCACTTCATTCAAGGTAATGGTACCTTTCATTTTGTGGCCTGTCGCCAACTTCTGGGATGACGCCAGTCACAGGTAGAAAGTCAGCAAACGTGATTAAACGTAATCTAATTAAAACTTCAGCACATTACCTCATCTGTGAACATTTTCATCTGAGCCAAAGCTTTTTTATCTGCAATTATGGCTGTTTTATAAACAAATCCCAAGATCCCAGGCTTCTCCATAAAGAGAGACCTCTAGCAGCGTGAGTGACATTTTTAAATTCAAGTTAAAGCAACAAAGTACCTGGTTAATACCTGGTTAATTGGTCAATTAGTAATTAAAAAGTACAAGTAACTTTCCACCTTAGTATTTTTTATGGTGTGCAGGTCAGTGTAAAATTACTAAAAACTGCACTTGTTGATTAAATACATTTTAATAAGGTAAAACAGGTAATCAATGATAGCATCATAGAGTAACATTACACAAGGCAAATTAAGCTAATTTCAGTTTACTAATTGTATTTTCACCTAAAGTCTATGAACCTTAGTTCAATGTGCTTGTGGAGGTCAAATAAGGAGTTTTTAAAGCTGATGTCTCCATATTTTTCAGGAGGTACAGCAAGCACTTTATCATGTAACTGTTGTCTCTTTTAGGATTTGGTATAAAAGCTGTGGCCAGATGTGGCCAGGTGTTGTTGCTGGATGCTGCCCCTTGTTTTCCCCATCTTAATCACATCAAGATCAAAAGAAAAGCAGTGTTTTTTTTCCAGGCAGCTGTAACTTGGCATCTGCAGCAGTGGTGTTCCTCTCATACTCTGTCCCTCTATACACACAACTGCATTTAATGCAGACGAGTTTAAAAAAAAAGGTATAAATGCAAAATGCATTAAATGAAAAAAAAATACTCAAGAAAATAACAGAGGTGCAATTTTCTTAAATGAATACTAAATATACTGTACTAAGTACTTGTTCCTTAAAAAATACTTTTTACTTATGGGCATTACTTGTAAAGAGTTACCACTCACCCATGGGGGATTGTGATGCTACTTTACATCCCTCAGTGATGTGTTTACAGTCCTCTGATCACACAAATTTGCTTGTGATTGGTTGTTGGGGAGAAGAACAAGATGAACAAACCCTGTGAGTGTGGTGACTGAAGCGAGACTTGTCTAATCCCTCCTCAACGTCTTCCACAGAGACTCTGATTAGCCACAGTTAGCTGTCTGTGGTAAGTAGCCAGGCAGCACCACAGGTCACCTGCACTTTCTGTTTCATATGCCTTCTTCATCTTTCTCTTTCTTGCTAAGCAGACTCCAAGACAGACACACAGACTGCCAATGTCCTGTTGTGCCCCCCCATCACTCCCTCTCCTCTTCCTCCTCGCCCTTTTCCTCCCCTCTCTCACAGTAGATACCATGGGCCAGTGTACACGTGCAGACAGCCATTGCCTCCCCTCTGCTCTGCTTCTCAGAGTCATGCTCTCTCTCTTTCTCTCTCTCTCTCCTCCTGCATACACACATACTCACACACACACTCCACACACACACGCATGCACACACACATGCACACACACATGCATACACACATGCACTCACAGTTCTCGCCAGGATGAAGACCTTGCTTCAAGGGTTTAATCAGAAGCAAAAGAACTCTCGTCTGCAGGCAGCAGCTCTGAAAAATAATATATAGACGGAGCGCAGAGGTGCAGCAGCCCACTTTGCAATCAGACAACATTTCGAATACTAATCAAACATGTGACAGAAGATTTGGAGGAGCCATCTGCCCTTTGATTAGCAGGACACTGCAGAGATCACCCACCTCTCAGATTCTGGACATGACAGGCATTTAAAATCAATATTGATTCTGCTCTAAGACTATGATTTGTGTATGTTTGGGAAGCACATTGGTGACATTTTTTATCACTGATTGGCTGACAGTGTTTCTGGCCTCACTCCCCCCTTAATAAACTGTAGCATCAAAGTTTAATTCAGAGCTGAATTATTAAAGTAAGAAAGCCCACTGAAATATGTTTTTCAATTTCAAGCGCAAGTTTGCCAAAACGATGCAATTTGTTTTATGTTTAAAGCCATCAATGTTCTTCAAATTAAGCACTTGCTTTTATGAAGTAGAACATTTCAAGCCCCTGAGAATTGTTTTCAACTCTAAATCAATCCTTGGGTGTTTCCCAGTAACATCAATAATTAGACAATGTTTTTCCTCGATTAAATAAGCAACAATCAATTTTAAAATTAATTAAAAAACCCTTTTATCAGTTTAACAGTCAAAAACTCTGCTGCTTTGTGAGGCTGCAGTTCGATCCCATTTGATTGACAGAGGCCTGACAACACATGTAAACAACCACACAACTGTCATCATAGAGTCATCATAATGATATAGCTGAGGGCTAGTTTGTCGGCTACCAATGCATAATTAATAATCAGAGGAGGTTTGTACACATTTCATTTGAGCTCTGTCAATCACTGTGAAAAAAAGGAAAGAAATGATTTGGTTAGTGATATTTGTCCTAATATCATTATTTTTTATTGACACTCTCTTTCTTTAAAACTTTCTTTTATGTGTCATGGTGGGCATTTTAATTGGACCCATCATGAGCTCTGTAAAGTACACTTTGTCTCTTTTGATACTATTTGGAATCCAACAGCAAATAAACAAATGCATATATTTAGTAAAATCTGTCAGGAGGTGATACCATGAGTTGTTTTCTGGGTATAAGTGTTCCTCTACATGCATCTCCCACTAACTTCAATAGAACTGGTTCCAGAGTCTGGCACCAAGCAGAGAATTAGAATGTTAGTAAAATAATGCAAGTATTTGTCCTTTAAGAATAAATCTCAATATGAGCTAGACAACCCCATTCCTGCCTGTGATTCATGTCAAATTCCAAAGGAAAATCTATTGCCCTCTGCCCCCTCATGCAGTTTTTTTTTCCATCTGTACACCCAAACGTGAGGTCAGAATGTCACTCAGAGAAATGCTGCAAAAGCCTCACCTGACCTCAGAGCATGCTGAAGGCACGCAGCCCTGCTCAGTCCTGGATAATCTGTGGTCAGGAGCCAAAGGGGAACAAAGTCACAGAGAGAGGGAGAGCAAAGCGGCTCAGCTCTTCATCTGTATATGTCAGGCTCCAGTTACATGAGAGGGGAGCTCACTTAACAGTGTTTCTGCCTCGAGGCTCTTCATCACAGGAAGTGGTCAAACAGATCACTGACAGAGTGAGTGACCCGGAAAACGTGACTCGCTAATAAACACGCTAGAATGTTTGGCCCAGTAATAACCTGAGAGTGTAATGTAATATGCTGTTGTTTTTGGGGGTTTTTTTGCAGTGACCTCTGTTCTCCAGCTGAAGAAATCTTTCATTTAAAGAGAAATCATGGCAGGGCCAATAGATTGCCAAACTTCAGAGCAAGATAGATGTGTTTTTCTATCTTTTAATAGCACAGAGTGATGATCGTCAGAAGACTATTCTTGCCAGTGATCTCTTGGGTTACAGCACGAGATACCACCGACTGACCGCTGACATGCAAATACGAGGCCATGTCACCCTAAACTAGCCACTGGAGCTTATTTCAAGACAGTAAATGATATTTTACAAGGACTTGAGCCATAAAGCTGCTTAAGTTGGAAAGCCAGAGTAGTAATCGGCCCCGTACGGCTGTGAGCAACCCTTCAGACATTAATGAGAATATGATTGATCACATGGGGGGTAATTAAAATTGATTAATCATTTGAGAGTTGGAACTTAATCTCTCTAGTCTTCAGGAGTTATAGAGGTTATGAGCAGACGGCAGTGAGATTCTGCATTATCATGCGTGCCGTAGGCAGCCCAGCAGGCCAACAGACCAGACCGTGATCAATAGTAGCAGAGACAGACCTGAGAGGCCGACCCTGACAGCTGATTTCCATTCCCCAGTGGATTAAGTAGTAGTGAGTGCAGAGGTATTTGTTGACATCCTTGAATTGTACCTACAGGGATCGCTCGATTGGATGGATTACATGCTCAGTATGGACAGCATGAAGGCTGTTAGTGAAAGCTGAAAGTTGCATAATTTGATGTTGCATGCAAAACTTGAAGATTTAAGTAATAAACACTCACAGGCGGATATGTATGCGCACCCACCACATCTGGCTCATCTGGCTCAGGTTCCACACTCTGACAGGAAGTGGATTAGAGGGCTGGTTGGCCCGATGAGGACAAACCCACTGAGAATATCTATAATCTGCATATCCACAGATCTCATAGAGATTGTGGCAGCAGCCTCCAGTTGCATTAAGTCTGAATGAGGCAGCCAGGTGTTGCAGAGACACAGCAAGGTAGCATAGCCATGCTAAAGTTTATTTATCACATTGATGCAGCAGATATCTCTTCACAGCAAATTACCTCTGGTCTCATTGCTTTATGTCATAGCACACTATGACCATATGTCTCCTGTGTGCAAAGCGTAATATCAGGCGGCAATGTTCAATGTCCTCTCGGATTGTTTGAGCATCCATTTGCGTTTCAGAGTTGCCTTGTTTTCTCAGTCCCAGTCTCCTGGCACATGATCGCACCACGGCTAAAATAAACCCTCTGAAAGCTCTGAGGCTTATACCCCTTCTGTCGCTCACATATTAGTTGGGCAGAGGAAGCTTGACTTTTTAGGATAATTCCTTTCCAATTTGACTGCAGCAAAAACCTCTAACCTAAATGAAAAATATCTTTAGGGGGGATGAGATAGCAGGAGAAAATCTGAAATAGGCAGAGACAGAGTGGTTATGTAATCTGTGATTAGCAGTGAGTTTATGCTCAGCATTTTCACTATTACAGTAATAGATAGACTTTCACAGCAGTTTGAAGGATCTTATGGGTTTATTACAACTTAGATTTTAATTGTGTAGCTATGTTAAAATTATCAGGTCTTGGAAACTCTGAGATATTGCTAAACCTTAGTCACTTTATCTGGAGGTAAATCCTTTATTGCAGGTTGTGCACACAAATATAGTAAGTAGTTTAGATTAAAGTATAACCAGAAAAGATAGTTTTTGTAATAACTTCCCCCAAATAAATGGATTTAAGGTCATGCTATGAGTGGAGCACAAGTAATTTGTGACTGTTCTTGATGTCAAAATAACAACAAAGGTTTTTTTCAACAAGCCTACTGTTTCCAAGGGCAACAGTGACCTTTCACCCACAAGATCCAGTCGTAACATAACAGAATTACCCTTGGTAAAGGTCCAGACAGACCTGAGGCCTTCTTCATGGTCAAGCAGCGAATCAGATCACAAAATACAAAGCTGTATTCTTGTTTTTCTTTCACTTGCATATTTTTGCATAACCCCAGTGGTGCCAAAAATTCACAAATAATCTCCTGCCTGTGTCACTTCCTCAGACACTGTGACACTTCTTTTTGTCATTTCCCTGCAGCATGTTCCTCAAAACAGGATTCTTTTCCCATATCACTCTCTTGTCCCAGTTTTAATGTTGTCTCTTCTGCTGCTTTTTAGCCCCAAAGCTCAGCTACACATTCCAGTCTTCTACTCAGCATGCGAAATTCACTTGATGTAAATAACCCACAAAATGCTGCAGCTAAAACTGTATCAAATGAATGTTTTAGTTTCTTATTTTGAAACGTACAAAAATGGATGACCAAGGGCACATCAGCTCAGTGGTTTTTAAAGTTCTACCCCTTATTTATGATAAAATTTTCCACTAGGTCATTAAGTCACAAGAAAATCAAGCTTTTATCAGCTAGAAAGGTCTGCTGGAGCTGAAGTATATCAAATTCTTAGAAGGGATCCCAAGGACAGGAAATTACTTTTAAAAACATACATTTTAATAAATACCCTGCTCAGTCATGCTAATTTCAATGAGTTTTATTTGAATGCAGTATACCACTGGTCCTTTTAAAAAAGCTCCTGCAATCAAACAGCATGAGCAATCAGGCATGTGGCTCATTAGCCCTTCAGCTTATAAAATAAGCAGGTATAATTGTTCTTTCATTTGAAGTTTAAACTCTCTCAAGTTTAAGTCTTTGTGTTTATTGCTTGTGCTAATTTACCATGAGTTCATATTAGCTAGTTTTGTATTTTGTGTTCACATTTACATTGAAAGCTAAAATGCATCATAATGCTACAAATTAAATGCTCAAAGTTAATGTTGTCACACCTAAAGTTTTTTTTTAACTTTCCAAAACCTACAATTTGACAAAGACACCAGCTTATTGTGGCAATTAGCCAGAGGAGAGAAAGTGAGGCTGAGGCTGAAATTCTCACTCAGCCTGTCCTTTTTCATTCTCCACATAGCTACAACTAAATGCAACACCATAAATGCCACTGATCAGAGGTAAAAAGTCTGTGTTGTTATCCCTTTCTGAATGGTTAATGTGGTCCGTCCTTTCTGTGAAGTGGCCATTTAGAGCAGCTTCAGTTTTGACCTGCGCTAAAGGGGAAGTAAGGGGATGATCAGAATTTTTACTTTTTACCCTGAGGAGGATGAATGGCTGCACCAATTTCCACGGGGATTAATATAAACTTGGAGTCATATCATATTCTGCTCTCTTAGAGTCACTATCAGGGAGGGGGAAATTCAGAGTTTGTTTTATTGAAACAATTTTGATTAAAACGTGAAATTATTTTCACTTCAACATGTCACAGCATACTGACCTGAGCTGTAATTAGTATGTCTTCATTGACAGCTTCCAGGAGGAGAAATGTACACTACTACATAAAAATACACAGGGGAAGGGGAACTAGAAGTATTTAACTGAAAGGACTGGAGTGCTGAGTTCAGTCAGAGGCTGAGCTGTAGATGTAAAACACTCCCTCTGTGCCGACTGTTCTGTATCATATCTGTTTGAAACTAATTAACACTAATTAGCTTGCTGTCAAGCTTGTGTACCTAGCACAAATAAATTAAAATGATCTATCTGCAACACGAGTCAAAATTGTGTGTGTGTGTGTTTGTGTGTGTGTGTGTGTGTGTGTGTGTGTGTGTGTGTGTGTGTGTGTGTGTGTGTGTGTG